>JAWWEA010011096.1:0-11058 GCA_035222095.1 Andricus quercuspetiolicola | reverse complement strand
GGCTTTCAGAAGTGAGTACTCTAGATGGATAAGATTTGATGCATTTTGCTCACCCCTGATATTGAAGTCAAGCCCGAATGTTTCAGCAGCCTCCTCCGCTGCTTTGTACAGAAACGCTCCTTTGTCCACTTCTCCGTGTTTCCTGACCATCTTAAGAAGAGGGTCTCATCCATTTGCGACTATATGTGCTGTACCCAGAGTAATCCTGTTGTGAAGAAATTCAAGATTCAGAGTTCCGCGACCACCTTGATGGCGTGAGATATAGAGTCGCGTTTATGACCCGATATCAAGGGATCTGAGCTTGTTCTTCGTCCATGGAACCACTCCAAATGAATAGAGTACTGCCTGGACGGAAAGCATGTTCGCTGCGGATGCTTTGTTCCTCGCCGACAGTTCGGAAGACCAAATCTGCCAGATGAGACGTTTGTATCTGCTTCGGAGAGCACCCTTTATAGATTTCACGTCCTGAATGCTGCTCTGTGGCACGCCCAGGAATGTGCATGTATAGGCCTCTCTAGCGCTAAGGTGTCGCATAGCGCTTCTATCGACGAGTTCAGGGTCTTTGGGGATGCCATTGAGTTATCCTCCCTTCGAATAAACCTTGGCGCATTTTTCTTAACCAAATTCCATTCCGATCTTCTGAATGTATTCCTTGACATTCCCTAGAGCTAGGTATAGTTGCTTTTGATTTTTAGCATAGATCTTTAGATCATCCATGTAAAATACATGAGTGACCTTATGCATTCGATTTTCAGGTTTGCCGGAGAAGTATCCTTTGGAATCGCGAAGTGCGAAAGATAGTGGCAATGATGTAAGGCGGAAGGGGAGTGGGCTCATGATGTCGCCCTGAAAGACACCTCTCTGAAAGGTGACGGTGTTAGTTGTCACTAGATGTTTTCCAGATGAGATTTTATATCTGGTTTTCCAAAGTGGCATCAATCTCTCTATGCCCCTCATAATGCGTGGATGAACCTTTAAACATTCCAACAGACATATGATAAGTCTATGGGAGGTTGAATCGAAAGCTTTCCGGTAATCAATCCAGGCCACCGATAGGTCGCGCTGGTAGGATGCTGCTTCTTTGCAGACACATCTATCGATGAGCAGGTTCTCCCGACATCCTGCTACGCCTTTTTTGAGCCGCGTTGTTCGTACATTTCTCGCCACACACGGTTAATTGTCCGAAAAATCCTATCATTTGGGATAGCTGTGAAGATCTTATACAATGTGTTCAGATAAGTGATTGGCCTGTAGTTCTTTGGGCTAGCTAAGTTGAACATCTTTGTCAGGAGTACTGTGCGCCCTTCCACAAACCACTCCGGAATAGGCTCTTCCGACTTTAGATATGAGGTTAAAATGCGGGCCAGATGCTGATGGGCGGAATGAAACTTCTTCCACCAGAAGGTCTCAATACCATCTGGTCCCGGAGCGGAATAGTTTTTCATGACTCCTAATACTTTTTTCACCTCCTCGGTAGTGATAGGTGGGCATTCTTCTTAAGGTGTTATGAGGGCATTGCACAGTATCCCAGATTATCAAAAAGTACATATGCAAAAATCTAGATATTTATTCAATCTTTGGCAGGGAAACATAGGAAAAGTTGATTAACTGAAAATATAAGTCCTAAGACGTTGTACATATAATGTCCTCGTGTGGTCTGCCTAACATGTAACTATTTATTCTCTTTGGAATTCCATCACTTTTCTTTCTTATTTTCTGATACAAAAGTCTCATAGTCACGCATTTAGACGTCTTCAGATTCGTCTTGTAGTGTGCCAAACTCGGATGGAGCAGTACAACTCCTCCGCATGCCCAGCACTCCTAAAACTTCGAAAATTTATCTAGAAATCTGAGGTACAAAAAAAATCTCTCAGAAAACTATTACGCTTCAAGCCGTCTTCTAGTTTTTGAAATTCACCCTGAATTCTTATAAGTTTATGCAGAATTCTTTTAAATTCTTTAGAATTCTTTCAAATTTTTTAATTCACTTGAATTCTTATAAATTTGCTTAATTCAATGGATCTTTCTGACTTTTTAAAAGTTTTTATTTAATTGATCCTAAGAATCAATTGATAAAATTGTCAAATGATTTTAAATATTTCAAAGTATTTTTGTTTAATTGCTTGGAATTTTTAAGAACTTAAAAAAAATTTCATGGGATTTCAAAACTTTTTGAAGGTTTCTAAATATTTTAGGCTATTTTAAAAAATTACAAAAAAAATTGTATTTTTTTAAGGTAATTTAATGGGATTTCAAGGGATTTTTAATATTTAAGAGTATTATCAAATATTTTTAGCGTTTTCAAGGGTTTTAAAAAGTTTCAAGGGATTTTAAAAGATATCAATGGATATTCAATATTTTAGTAAATTCTAAACTGGATGTTTTATAGGGTCCCAAAAAACCCCATAAGTGAAAAATTGGGGTTTGCGAGTTTTTTGCGCTAATTATGATTTTCTGCTGTTTTTTAAAAGTATAAATTGTTTCTAATATATAAAGTAATACTGTACAATGATGGTTCGATCTTTATATGATTTGTGTAAAAAATCTATTATTGGTTTTAGTAATTTTTTCTTAGAATAGAGTTAGAAAGTTGCGATTTTTTCCAAATTTTTCAACTTATTTCTTACTTTTAAGTTAGATCGTGGCATCCATCAATCAAATTTAACAAAAATAATTGTTTAAACAATTCATTATCAGTAATCATGTTCTCTCAGAATAATGCTAGAAAGTTGAATTTTTTTCTATAATTTTCTACTTTTCGTGCACTTTTCAATAAGTGTAAGATTATTTTATGCAACTTAACAAACGTTATTTTTTAAGCAAATTAGAGTCGTTTATAACTGTTTGCTCCCATCGTAATGCTAGATAGTTGCGTTTTTACATTCTCACCTTAATGAATAGGTATTGTTTTTATGTAAAATTTGACGTAGTCGGTTTTCATCAAAATCAAATCTCCATTTTGGATAAAAATTCAGAAATTTCGAGCATTTTCGAAATTGTTGGGACACAAATTATAGCAAGATACGAAAGAATTTAAATTGACGAGAATTGTGCACCCAGATAGGATCTACACATTCGTTAATAATCACTCATCGATTTGACGCGTAGTTTTTGTCTTATTCGTAAAAAACAACATTAAGAATAAAAGACTTAAATTTTTGGACAAACGACGCAAGCTACGAAAAAAATTAATACACGAACGTTGTTCACCCGAAAAAGGGCTGCAAATTTGTTCTTAATCATTTGTTGATAAGACGCGCAGATTTTGTTTCAATAGTGAAAAATGATATTATAAATAAACAAATTAAATTTTCGGAAAAAAGACACAAAGTACAATAAAACATTCAATAACATTGTTTTTAAATGAGATCTAAAAATTTGCTTTTTTTTCACGAGACACGTGATGAGAATGTGTTCGTTGAAGCAGAAAGAACTTTAACAAAAGAGAACTCACAATCACCACATTTCAGTTGTCGATGGTTTGACCAGTTGTTTCTCAAATTTTTCACTTTCTGTCAACTTTTCACATAAAGCGAGATAATAAGCAAATAATTTTCACAAAAGTAATTGTTTAAACAATTTATTATTATTTATAATAATATTCTTTTAGAATAATGCTTGAAATTGCAGTTTTTCCTACAATATACCACTCTTCATCAACTTTTTAATTAGCGTAAGATCAATTAATGCAATTTTACACAAAAAGATGTAAGTGAAAAATTAAGTTTTACGAGTTTCTGGCGCTTATTATGATTTTTTGCAGCTTTTTAAGTACAAATTGTTTCTAACACATAAAATGCTACATTCTACTGATGATTAGATGTTGAATTTTTCATTTTGTTTAAAATTTTTGGGTTAGAGAGAGGTAATTAATGATTAAATTTAAGATTATTAATTATTTAACCAATTTATTATTATGTATAATAATATTCACTTAGAAAAACGCTAGAGAGTTGCCATTTTTCAAGAAATGTGCCACATTTTGTTTTCTTTACAATTTGAGTGATATACGAATTAATTTGAGTTGACGAAAATAATGGTTCAAACAATTTTTAAATACTTTGAATAATATTCTCTTTGAATAATGTTAGAAACTTCCAGCTTCATCTGAAATTTTACCATTTTTGTCTACTTTTCACTTAGTGCGCGGTCATAATTATTGCAATTTACCAGACATAATTGTTTAAACAAATCAATATTTTTCACAAGTATCTTCTCTTATAATAATGCTAGACAGTTGTGGGTTTTTCTAAAATTTTCAGCTTGTCTTTTACTTTTTAGTTGCGAACAAATAATAAATAATTATATTAATTCAAACAAAAAAGCTTTGAGTAATTACTTCAAGAAAACTTTACATTTAGTATGATTCATATAGAAAATTTTAGGAATATTTAAAATATCTGCTTTATTCCAGAAAGATTTATTCAGAAAAAAGAGAGAGATTGAATAAGAAGTGATTCTGTCTATTGTTTATCTATTATTTGTTGTCAGATAAAAAGTCAAAGGAAAGTTAAAAATTTCATAAAAACAGCAACTTTCTAGCAATTATCTTAGAGAAGATGGTTATAAACAATAATACATTGTTTAAACAATTAGGTTTGTCAACTTGCATTTATTACCTGACTAAGTGAAAAGTTCACAAAAAGTGCAAAATTTCAGAGAAACGGCAATGGTCTAGCATTACTATAAGAGAAGATATTTATAGAGAATAATTATTTGTTTAAATAATTCAATTTGTTAAATTTTAATAATTTTCACCTCGCACTAAGTAAAAAAGGGAAAAAAGTTGAATATTTTAGAAAAAATTGCAACTTTCTAGCATTATTCAAAGATAATATTATTTTGAATAATACTGAATTGTCCAAACAATTATGTTTGTTAACTTATATTAATTATTGCCTTACACTTCTAAGTGAAGAATTGACAAAAAATTGAAATTTTCAGAAAAATCAGCATCTCTCTAGCATAACTATAGGTACCATATGATAAAGCAGTTATAAGCAATAATAATTTGTTCAAAGAATTATGTTTCTTGAATTTTATTAATTTTCACCTAGCTCTAAGTGAAAAGTGGACCAAAAGATGAAACTTTCAGAAAACCCCGCACTTTTATAGCATTATCGAAGGATAATATTAATAAAAGTAATAAATCGGTTGAAAATTTTGATGGAAATTTCTCTTTTTGTCTTCAAAATTATTCTATATAAGTCAAGCATTGTACTAGTTTAGTTGAAAATTTTGTTCTTCTTGAAAATTTTTTTCGTTTTGCATTTTTTGGTAGCAAATCATTCTTCTTCATTGAAAATTTATCCTTTTGGTTTGAAATTAATTTATTTGGTTGAAAAATCAAGTATTTTCTTGAAAATTCGTTTTTTTTAAAAATTGAATATTAATTTTTTCACCAAAAATTTAACTATTTAATTTTTGGTTGAAAATCCATATTTTTTTATACAGATTCAACTATTTTGTTGAAAATCCATAAATTTAATAAACAATTATAAGGGAAGGGTGTATCCCATCTAGACCAGCCCCTTTATTAACGTCCAGTTTGTATAATTTACAGTAAACGTAAATGAGTTCTAAAAAAGGTTGATAGTCAGTCTACGATACCGCTTATCTTTTAAAGGAGCGACTTTCTTAGCTATGGCTAACTGTTTTAAGGGGCCAGTGAACCAGGGTGAAAAGTTAGACGGTTTGATTATTTTCAAGGGAACAAAGTACTCTGTCGCTGTATAAAAGTACGCGTAGAGAGTATCTACAGCCTCATCAACAGATGTTTTAGCTGACAAATAGTTCCAGTCGACATTGAAAAAAAGTGTCTAATCGCTGCAGTGTTTGCTGTCCTAAAATTACGACGAATATGGGGATGGTCAAGATGGGTCGAGTCGCTGATTGTGTGAACATTTAGATCAAACGTCGGAGGCGTATGGTAATTATCGATAGGAGGGATGAGGTAAACTACCGCAGTTATTCCATCAGGTGGAGCGTTGGTAAATAGTAAATCTGAAAGGGTTAACCTGTTAACCTGTTCGAGATTTGTATGAAGAATTATTATTATTAGAATTATTATTAGTAATTTATATTTCATTTCGCGTATGGCATGCGAAAACCCCCAATAATATTTACAGTTGCAGCTGGAGATGAATTTATAACATCCTCGAAATTATCATACATTTCAACATATTTATCTTAACCTGCATTTGGAGGTATATAAACGACGCCAATAATATGATTTGCGGTGTTGATAGAGAATTTCACAAAGGGCTGTTCACTCTCGAATTGAGATTCGAGCAATCTAAATAATCCTAGATTTACTTTATCGCAACTCCAAAATGAGAGAGTCCGCAGGATTTAAAAGAGTTAGCCGAGGCATGAGAGTTGCTAAGAGTCCACAGGAGTCGAGCCGAGTTCTACTCGAGTTGGTGGGAGTGGTACTGTGTTTCTAATTCTTGAGTCATAATCGACACACAACAGTCACACAGATGGCTCACCTGTCTGCCACACAAACGCATTTGAGAGCATGGCGTTGTAGCGTTATTATATATCTCGCCGAAACTCAATTTTTTCAAATAAGTCAAATTGTCGAATAAGTGAATTGGATTATGAACAACGCGTCGAGATATTAATAATAATTAATTATTATAATAATAATAAATTAATTCGACCAGTTATTTGGTATCAGTAATATAGTATAAACCATCAGACCATCGGAACACGAAACATATTTGTGCAAAAGAGAACGTAAATTATAGAATTTTTTCAACAAAATTTTGATTTCATTAAAGATTTATGTCTCAAATGATCTTTCTTGAACCCAAAAAATGACACGGTAACAGAATTGGAGTAAGCGCGAGTCTAGAGAAGACATAGAGTAGATATAGAGTCTATGCGAGTTATCGGGAGTGAGAGCGTGTCACATGATTTTCAGGAGTTACTCGGAGTTACTACTACAAAGCGCAAGTCACCGCGAGTCTTGAGAGTCGCTAGAGTTCAGCCGAGTCGCATAGAGTATCCGATCACTCGAGTGTTCACTCGAGAGTAAACGGCCCTTTGGAATTTCATGAACACGTGTTCCATTATGTTTTAAAAGTAGGCTTAACGGTAAATTTTAAACCGCAGACAGCGGCAATCAAAACCCCACATCCACGCTTGCTGTCACCATACTTGGAACATTTTACAATACCCTTCAAATGACTTAAAAACAGGCGCGGATCCAGAGAGGGTCTACAGACCCGAACTTTTTAAATAAGATAATTAAAGTTTACTACCCCAGTAAAAATAAACTGATTCGGGAGGATTGTGACGAATTAACATGTTTAAATTCGCCCGAATTCTGCGTTTTAATTCGTTGAAATGAATTGAGCCAGCGCGAGTTGATTGCATGTCAATCCACCTTAATTCGTGGAGAAAGTAATTTGAAAACAAAGTAATAAAAATTGCATGCTTCCGGTCTCGAACCTGTAAAGGGTATTCCTACTGCAAAGTTAAAATTCGGAGATAGCTCATACAAAATTGTGAGCACCATTTTTATGCAGACGAAAAAACTATAGAACACGGTCATTACATCTCTTTTGTGAAGCACATCAACAGTTGGTTCCAGATAAATGACGACGTCGTCGAGACAAAATTATAGCCGAAGAGTGTCAAAGGAGTGTATGTATTATTCTTACAACGACAGTGAATGTCATTGAAATGCAAATATTTTAGGAACATGTACATTTACATCATGATTGTACGCTACTTCTATGGAACGCTGAGTGAATGTATCGTTTCGAGGGAAAAATGACGGCTCTATATTGCAATACTATACTGAAATTGACCCACAAATCCTTTTGAGATATGTCTTAACATATAATCTGTATGTCGTTTATGATATCGTAGCGTAGTATCACCAAAAAATATCCAGGTGCCCCCCAAAAAAACATTCCAACTGGAAATTGGGGAATGTGAGGAATAAGCGTTCGCTCCATATAGGAAAACTAACAAAAAAGAACCAAATATTCCGCATACGCTTGAATGAAGCTAACTTTGCACGACAATGATTGTCTGCAGGCTTGAAGAAAACAGGAAAAAATGCAAAAAAAAAAGTAAAAAAGAAGAAAAGGAATTTCAAATATATTCTCCTCATTATCCATTTATGGGGTAAATGGTCCTGTGAAATACCGACGGGAAAAATGAAGGCATGAATAGATTTGACTGTACATTTCGTTTCATTCTTGTCATTTTGAACTTTGCCACTTCGAGTCACTCATCTTCCCGCTTTTTATGATGAACAGCGCGTTTTTCAATTCAATCTTGAATTGGCTATTATAAGCCTAATGAAATGTTGTTCTCATTTCATCACATAAGGAGCAAGGTGCGGAATGGGGAGGCGCTTCCGTGATCGAAAGATCCATAAGTAGCATAACAACAATTGACCATAACCGTTGCATCGGTTTGCTTATGAATACATTGAAGTAATTCATTGAAGTAATACATTGAAGTAATGGTCCTAATTCATTTCAGAAACCGGAAGGGGGAGGGGTCGAATTTTGCACAAATCTAATACCTTCTCTGGATGAGATAGGAAAAAAATATAGTACTGAGAGAAAGGGGTGGAAGACTTGAAGCTTCCGAGAGGAATACATCTATTACACAGTAAATCCCAGAAATATTATTTATCTGAAGCTGAGTAAAAACGCTGCCAGCATTTGAAAAATACAATTATCCAACGGCAAAAAATTTTTATCAGGAGACGGATAAAAATTATTCGTCATCGAATAATTGTAGTTATCAGTTGTTTGCAACATTTTTATCCAACTTCAGATAAATAATATCCCTGGGATTTACTGTGTATGGGCAAAACATAAACTTTATACAAACTATATATCTTGCTTCGGTTAAAACAATTTACATTTATTACTCATATGAGACAGCTGCCGCAAAAATATTTTTTTGTTCAAAATGATGGAAGAAAATTGGCATTGATTGTGGATTTATATTGTACCTTACTTTTGTTGTCGCGTTGTCTATACATAGAAACATTCGCAAAAGGAATAGGATAATTGGGGAATTACATCAACCTTATAAATGGTTTTTGATCTCTGGGTTTGACTTACATGGCAAATTTTTAGAAAGAGATATGATCAAAGGACTATGTATATTAAGAAGAGCAAGGGGAAGAAAGTGGTAAAGTCTCCATGAATTGACAGATCGCGTTGCAATTTTGCTATAAATATGTCTGTTGAAAGTAAAACAATTGGGAAGCTGAGTGACTCGAAATGGCCAAGTCCAGAATGATAAGAATGAGACGACATGTACAGTCAAATCTATTCATGCCTTCATTTTTCCCGGCGGGGTTTCCCAGGACCATTTACTTTGAAAGTGGATTGTGGCGAGTATATTTTTTTAATTTCTGTTCTTGTTTTACTTTTTTCCGCTTTTCTTGTTTTTTTTCTTCTTTTAAGAAACCTACCGCGAATCGTTGTCCTGCGAAGCTAGCCCCATTTAAGCGCATGCGGGAGATTTGGTTCTTCTTTGCTTGTTTTCCTATCTCCGGAAAACGTTTTTCGGGGCGAACGCTCTTTCCTCACCTACACCAATTTTCATTTGGAATGTTTTCTGGGTGGTTAAATTTTCATCTGATAAATTGGAATTTTTATTAGCCTGTGAAGTGAGGCGTGACTCGCCTATTTCCACGCATGCGGAAAGCCTGAGAAATCCAGTTCCAGCACTTTCCGCACATCATTCCGTTCAGTGTCCGTGTGACTCGAGAGCTCGTCTGAATGCCGTGGAGCAAGGAGATGGAGTTGTAAGTGAAGGGGATGAATTCCGAAGATTGTCCCTACTCTCTGAGTGTCTGGCTTCGTCTCAGGCCCCCAAGCCTCAATGAATTTTCGTGGGACAAAGTTTCCAACGTGTCAAGATTCCCCGGCAAGTACTCCTTAGAAGTTTGTGAAGGTGTTGGTTTATACCACCTGTCAATGGCGACTTATATTCTTAAGCGTATACATATGCATACACATAAGCATGTGTATACGAAATTAAATCGTATATTGCATAAGTTAGGTTACGGGCGCCAGCCGGGCCCCGATCAGCGAAAGGATTACAGGTAAAAATATAATAAAAATACGGAAGCTAGCCCGGCAAGGATGAGAGAACTCCTACTAACCTGAAACCTAGAAAAAGAAGCTAAGGGAGCAAGAGTATCTCAGGGGTGGTTCTCGAAAATCACAACGGCCATTTTGTCGTCTTAGAAAAGATTCATAACTCGAAATTTATTAAAGGCCCAATGCCATGAGAAAAATCGAGAGATTGTAGTATTACAAAGACAAATAAAAAAAAAAAGTTCGGTGTTCTCGCGATAGACCCTACATAGGCGAATCGCTAGCCTTACTCGAACTAATATATATAAGGTTAGAATCGCAAATTGACCACGTGGTCAGATGCTAGCGAAGGCGGGCAAGAGATCATTTAATTTTTTTTTTGCAAACCGAGAAAATTAACCGCGAATGAAATAACCGGAAAGGAACGGATTGATTGCGGCACACAAAATGGGAAAGATTTATCCCTGCACTAATTCGACCACGCACTGATTACAATTTAAAGAAAAGCACTCGTGAAAGGGGCCAGCGAGGCATCGGTCAGATTCGGAGCCAAAGTTCTCCATCTGGGAACCCGATCCGGTCGTTGCGTCGCTCGCCAAGATACAAAAGAAGTTTACCTTGAACATCCTTTTCGTGGGAAAATACACCAGTCCGACAATAATCCAATCAATATTTTTTTTCGACCAAAAATCCAACGTAATACTCTCCGGACGAAAAAAAGGAGAACGAGTGCTTTGCACGTCTTTTTACATTAAGACCCAGAACGTAAGTGCAGGCTGTGGACACTCAATGCTTTAGAAGTGATCGCTTATATTCGACGGTGGCTCCATCAAACGAGCCCGCAGGTTTTTAAGATAAGATAATAGATGATTGAGATAATATCCAGATGCTTTGTTGATAACCTAATTAAAAACTTAATAAATTGAAAAAACCCAATAGAAAAACAAATAGAAATACACAAATAATTACTGGA
>JAWWEA010011030.1:0-17038 GCA_035222095.1 Andricus quercuspetiolicola | reverse complement strand
TGCAGCGTTAAGATAAAAATAGTCATCTTGAATTGTTCGGACCACTGCATGGATCTTGAATCTTTTCTACTTACATATATACTAGTCATTATCTCATTTTTAACAAAAATTCGTCTCTACGTGTAGGTCGCTGATTGGCATTACGTAAAGCGAATTCTTTATTACTATAAATTCCCTTCACCTTTGTTTGCTCTAAAAAATCGGAGGACCATAGCCATGGCTATAAAGTAAACAAAATTTATTTATGTGTGTACATCTGATAAGGGAAGAGATTCTTAAACGAATTACCCTACACATGGACTCTATGTTTTTTTTTGTAGAAACGGAAGACGCAATCAGTTTTGCCGTGACTTGCGAATTTCCAGATACTGCGTAAACAGCCAATACCTCCGCAGAGATAAAAATGGATCAACAAAGATACTTTGATAGACAACTCTATCCATAGGCAAGATATTATTTCCCAAGGATTTTCTGCCAAACATGTTTTTTTATCAAACCTTATTTCTGCCGAGGCTTCAGATATTGCTTGAACAATTCTAAATCCTTATCACTTTTTTTGTTGTAAAATCATCTTTAATGAAAAGATCTCATTCCAATGTTACTTTCTATGTTATGTCTATTGGTGTTTTCATGATCCTTAAAAGATAAAAAAAATCTAATACCGTTTTAATGAGAAATCAGATTGGATATTGATCATTGTAGTTGAAAATTCATCTTTTTTGGTAGGAAATTAATCTTCTTCTTGGGAAGTTTTTGGTTTAAAATTCAACTATTTGGTTGGAAATAAACTTTTTTGTTGAAAATTTATATTTTCGGATCAAAAAATTAAACTTCTTCTGAACGACTATCTATCACCCTTTAAAGACAAGGTTAATTTTTAATGGGTTACCCGATTAGTGGTCTGATACTATCCGTCGGTAGAATAAATTTAAGACGTAACTACTGACAGATAGTATCGCACCACAAAACTGAATGACCTATGCAATTAGCCTTGACTTTGAAAGCTAATAGCGCCGTCCAAAACAATGATAAAAATGTTTTTAAAAATCTGTTGGAAAGCATATTGAATTCCGCGTTAAATGAACTCTAGTTGACGTGGTTTGGCATCGTTGGTAATCAATTACTACGTGTGAAAAAAAATAACAATTAGTTGTGCGATATTATCTGGTGAATATTTAAAATGGTGGCTTATTTAAAGGAATTATTTTTTAGATTAATTTTAAAATACAATATTGATTTCAAGAGGGGATTTATCATACATAACATTACGTTCACATATTTTATTAATTCTACAACTCAGCGGCTGAATTTTCGATAAAAATGATGAATCTTCAACTGGATTAGTTTAATTTAAAAAAAAAAGAATGTTCAAACAAGAATCATCTCTACAAAAAACGACGATTTTTAAAGAAAATACATGAGTTTTCAATTGAATAGTTAAATTTTAAATTAAAACAGACAAATATTCAACGAAAAATGCAATAATTACATTTTCAGTTATGAAAATTCATTCTCCATCAAACTGATGAATTTTCAATTAAAATGATGAATCTTCAACTGGATTAGTTTAATTTTCAAAAAAAAAGAATTTTCAAAGAAGAAGATTCATCTCTACAAAAAAGACAATTTTTTTAAAAAATGCATGAATTTTCAATTAAATTGTTGAATTTTCAATTAAAAAAGACGAACTATCATCGAGAAATGCAAAAGTAAAATTTTCAGTCAGGAAAATTAATTCTCCATCAAACTGTTGAATTTTCAATTAAAATTATGAATCTCCAACTGGATTAGTTTAATTGGAAAAAAATTAGTTCAATTAAATAGTTAAATTTTCAACTAAACAAGACAACTTTTCAAAAAAATAGTCCAGTTTTAAAGTGGAAAAGATCACTTTTCAACCAAAATTGGATTAGTTAACTTTTTAGTTGGAAAAATTAATTTTCCGTCAAACCGATCAATTTTCAGTTAAAATGATGAACCCTCAGCTGGATTAGTTCAATTTTCAACAGACAAAAAAAAATGAATTTTTAAGTAAGAAGATTCATTTCTACAAAAAGAAGGTTTTTCAACAAAATACATGAATTATCAAATTATAGCTGAATTTCCAATTGAAACGGTCAAATTTTCAAACAAATAGTTGAGCTTTCAACTAAAATAGATAAGCATTCTACAAAAAATGGAGTAGTTAAATTTTCAGCCAGAAAAATTAATTCTCCATCAAACTGATGAATTTTTAATTAAAATGATAAATCTTCAACTGGATTAGTTTAATTTTGAACACAAAAAAATGAATTTCCAAAGAAGAAGATTCATCTCTACGAAAGAGACGATTTTGAAAGAAAATACGTGAGTTTTCAATTAAATAGGTAAATTTTCAATTAAAGACGACAAATTTTCAACGAGAAATGCAACAATTACATTTTTAGTCAGGAAAATTAATTATCCATCAAACTGATGTATTTTCAATTAAAATTATGAATCCTCAGCTGGATTATTTCAATTTTCAACAAAAAAAAAAAAAATGAATTTTTAAGCAAGAGGATTCATTTCTACAAAAAGGAGGTTTTTCAACAAAACACATGAATAATCAAATTATAGCTGATTTTCCAATTGAAAGAGTCAAATTTTCAAATAAATAGTTGAGCTTTCAACTAAAATAGATAAAAATTTAACAAAAAATAGAATTGTAAAATTTGCGGTCTGAAAAATTAGTTCTCCATCAAACTGATGAATTTTCAAATAAAATGATGAACCTTCAACTGGATTAGTTTAATTTTCAAAAAAAAAAATTTCAAACAAGATGATTCATCTCTACAAAACAGAAAATTTTCAACCAAAATGCATGAATTTGCAATTAAATTGTTAAATTTTCAATTAAAATTATGAATCTCCAACTAGATTAGTTTAATTTTCAACAAACAAAAAAAAAAAGAATTTTTAAGCACGGGGATTCATTTCTACAAAAAGGAATTTTTTCAACAAAATACATGAATTTTCAAATTATAGCTGATCTTCCAATTGATACAGTCAAATTTTCAAACAAACAATTGAGTTTTCAACTGAAATAGACAAACATTTGACAATAAATGGAATACTTAAATTTTCAGTCAGAAGAATTAATTCTCCATCAAACTGATGAATTTTCAATTAAAATGATAAATCTTCAACTGGATAAGTTCAATTTTCAAAAAAAAAAAAATGAATTTTCAAACAAGAATCATCTCTACGAAAAATATGATTTTTAAAGAAACTACATGAGTTTTCAATTAAATAGTTAAATTTTCAATTAAAAAGGACAAATTTTCAACGAGAAATGCAATAGTTATATTTTCAGTCAGGAAAATTAATTCTGCATCAAACTGATGAATTTGCAATTAAAATTATGAATCTTCAACTGGATTAGTTTAATTAAAAAAAAAAAGAATTTTCAAACAAGAAGATTCATCTCTACAAAAAATACGATTTTTGAACAAAATACATGAATTATTAATTAAAAAAGACAAATTATCAACGAGAAATGCAATAGTTAAATATTCAGTTATGAAAATTAATTCTCCATCAAACTTATGAATTTTCAGTTAAAATGATGAATCTTCAACTGGATTAGTTTAATTTTCAAAAAAAAAAAAAATGAATGTTCAAACGAGAATCATCTCTACAAAAAAAGACGATTTTTAAAGAAAATACATGAGTTTTCAATTAAATAGTTAAATTTTCAATTAAAACGGCTATAGTAAAATGCTATAGTTAAATATTCAGTCACGAAAATTAATTTTCCATAAAACTGATGAATTTTCAATTGAAATTATGAATCTCCAACTGGATTAGTGTAATTGAAAGAAAAATGAATTAAATTCAATAGTTAAATTTTCAACTAAACAAGACGATTGTTCAAAAAATAGTTCAGTTTTAAACTGAAATACTTCATTTCTCTATATTTCTCGGAATTCCCTTAATTCTTTGAATTTCCTCAATGCTTTGAATCCCCTGAATTCCTTGAATTCCCCAAATTCTTTGAATTCGCTGAATTCTTTGAATTCTCTGAATTCTGTGATATTCCTGAATTTTTGGATCAATCATAATTCTTTGTATTCCCTGAATTCTTTGAATTTCCTTAATTTTTTGAATTCCATGAATTTTTCAAATTCCCTGAATTATTTGAATTCCTTGGATTCTCTTAATTCTCACAATTCCCTTAATTCTCCTAATTCTCTCCATTCTCCTAATTCTTCGAATTCTCTGAATTCATCCTCCAAGTTCCTTAAGTTCCTTCAACTCCCACAGTTCCCTATATTCCCCGAATTCGTGATTTCATTTTCCTGAATTTTACAGTTTCTCTGGATGCCTTGATTACTCTGAATTCCTTTATTTCTCTGAATCTATGATATTATTTGAATCGCATAAATTCTCTGAATTTCCTTAATTCTCCTACTATCCTCCATTTTTCTCAATTCCCTGAATTTCCTGAATTCCGAATTTGTGTCATGCATTCAATTTCCTGTGTTCCTTGATTTCACTGAAATATTTTAATTGTCTAAATTCCTCAGAATTTCGTAAATTCCTTGAAATTTCTGAATGTTTTCAATTCTCTGAATTATTTAAATTTTCTGAATTCTTCGTATTCCCTGAATTATTTGAATTCGCTGAACGCTATTAATTACCCGAATTCTCTGAATTTTTTCAATTCCTTGTAATCCCTGAATGGGAGACAAAACTGATTCTATGGTAGTTCCAAACTGTTTTTTGTGGGAATTTTCATTAAATTTGAAATATAACAAACGAGGAACATATTTTATAGCATCAGGAAATTGATTTTTGAGAATTTCGGTATGAATTTCAATCAAATCTGAACTTTTTTATGACAATTTCAACTCTTTCCCTTTTTTTTACAGAAAATTACAGAGAAGAACTGAGTGAATCTTCAAATGCAACGTTTGTACATCTTCTTGCTCCTTAAGAATCCTCAAAAATTTTTGATCATATTTTATTTTATCTTTAAGGGAATTTTTATTCAGTTTAAAATCAAAACTGACTCTTTTATCAGGGTCAGAAATCTTTATAGGAAAAGCTCCATAAATTTTGCGTTTTATCAAAAAGTCTTTTCGAGAAATTGTTGGTCTTGATTTTTTACTGATTAGGTAAAATACTTTGATATTTTTCACAGGTCCCCCAATCATATTTATGCCATTACCCTAATTTCTATTTCAGTGAAATCGATTATTCTCCGAAGAACAATCAATTTAAAAAAAAATTATAAAAAAATGTTCCCTTTTTTAATTGTTAGAAAAAGGTTAACTGAGACTGACTTGTCTAAAAAAATTCATATGGGTCCCAATCTAAGACGGATAAATTTTTCTATACGCTCCTCGGAAAGTATGGCTGGGCATCGATGAAAAACTAATGCTTCAAGAACAATTTAAACACTGACTCTTTAATGTAATTAGTCACATAAATCATTTTGATCTGGTTTTGGATCACAGATAGTATATTTTAGTTTCACATTTTTTTGTTGAATTAGTGGTGTCGAGGATTCTAGTTTACACGTTCTATTCGATAATTCAATGTGATTAGGCGGCGACGACCTACTGGTGTTTCATGGATTTCTACTGTGTTCAATGTAGAAAATATGCCGCTCTCCATGTTTATTTTCGCCCGTCTTTTATTATTATTATTGTATATGTATAATCCAGCGAGAAGATCATGAGTCTCCAATATTGCATAGACGTCACCATTGGATGTTGATATGACAATTTGTTCTTGGGTTGACACAGGTTTGTAGTCATTATATCCTAATCTTACTTTAATTGGTGTATTGGAAGGAAAAGTGTATCTTCGAAGTTCGAATATCCGGTGCGAGTTCACGCGGGAAATAAGCTTGATAAATCTGAGTTGTTCAAGTCCACATCCAACACCGTCAGAAGAAGGAAGCCTTCTACAAGGAGACATGGACCTGGCAGGAGGAGACCTGGATCTGGCACGAAGAGTAGGTTCGGCAGGAGGACTAGTCCTCTCAGGTGAATGTCTGCCAGAAGAAGAAGGTCTGCCACGAGGAACTCCAGGGATAGGGTCGCCATTAGGTAAGCAGTCGAACTGCAAACTTGATTCTGCAACAAGAAACGGAGGTGTGCCCATTTGTTCGTTCACATATTGCATTGCGCGTTATTCTTCGCACCGCCGAATAGTTTTCAATGCTGGAAAAGCTGTTATTATGAAAAAATGCACAAAAAAACTGATGACTATATTAGTATAGAACAAGCTATTCAACAATATCTTAATTTTGTCATCGTTAAAAATCAATTGGAGCTTCCGCTAGCTTCCACTTTAACTCATTGTATACTTTCTGGTTCTAAAGTTCGTACAAATTTTGTATTAATAAGGACACTCTCTGAATTTTGTTTCTCATACCTAAATAAAAAATAAAATTCAGACTTATTTCGGATAAACTCAAATAGAGTCCGGGAAAAAGTAGCAACTGAGATAGAATGCGAAATACGCCAAACAACTTTTCATTTGCAGAAGAAAAAATATATTTTTTAAACTATAGATATACATATATATTATTATTAATAATATTATTGTATTAATATATTCACCAATATAATTGAGGATGATTCCCAAAGTGAAGACCAAAGTATAAATGATTCTCATTTTCGCAAAGTACAAAAAAACTGATTAATGTATTGATGAAGAATTTAGTTGAAATTGCAGAAAAGGAATATTCTTGCATCAAGTTTGATTTTCTAGGGTGTTTATATTTCATTCAAGTCAGCTTTGAGGAAAAAATCTGCAAAAACCTGAAATTTACAGCACGCAATCTTTGAAATATTGTCTTTAATTTAAACCGCAAAAAAATCTCTTCAGATTCGCAAGGTATGATTAAAATGAGTTATGCCCAAATGAAATGGATTGTTTTTCATTTGAAAGAGTCAGGAACGCCTTTCAACATTAGATAAATTGAATTTCGAAGGCTCAAAAACTAGACAATCGTTGAATAACATTTAATTTTTTTTTGTTTTTCAAACTGAATAATATTAAAATTGAACTATTTTCATTTCAAACTTTTTATACTTAGGGAAATGAGAGTATTATTTATTCTGAATTAAATTTTCTAATCTTAAATCTTGTAAATTGACTACCTAGAATCTGAGAACGTCGAAAATTGCATAATTTCTTATTTTATGTGCTTCAAATTTTACAGTGTCAAATCAGAAGCTTTGCATGTTAACTAACTTAAAATCGTATTGCGTAACTAAAAGATTTATCATTTAATTCTGTGCTAATTTATAAATTCCAGGAATGACAATATATTTTATCATGCAGTTTTAATTTAATTGTCCAAACACTGAAAATTCCCGAAAATTGCAACTTTTCCATGTGAATTGCAAAACTGAAACATGACTGAACCATGTAAGTGCCAAGGAACCTAATTTTCAGAAGAGCAAGAAAATGTTCTCAAAAGTAAAATTATTTTAAAAAAACACCATTCGATTCAGATGTCAAAATTACATAACTTCTATGTGTTTCGTGGCATTTTATAAACCTAATTGGTAAGGACGTGTAAGTAAATAATTACACGGTATAGAATTGTTACAACAATTTAAATATTAAATTTTTCCACTACAGTGTGCGGAAGAATTTCAGGAAATTTTCAAGGCAATAAAATGTGTTTTAAGGAAAGTGGTACTTACATGTTTATGCAATGATACCCTGTAATTTTTTGTTCATTCTTGAAGCCGATTGGCGCTAAAAATCACTAATGACTTTGATACCCGATAACTCGGTTAGACACAAAGCTGTAAATTTTTTTCAATCAATTATATATAAAAGTTTGCAGCTTCGCTTCAGTCGATGATCAGCGTGATCCAAACCTGAGCGAAAAGCCCGAATTTCCTTATAAGAATGTATTTCAAAAACCTACAGAGCAGATTTTTTTATCTGCTAAGGAAAAGTCTGTCTAAGGAGTTGGCAAAAAAACAAAGCCTCGATAAACCAGAACACATCGACTGTTTAATGTGAGTAGTTAAGTAAATAATTTTGATCCGACTTCGGATCACAAGCAATAATATTTTAGTTTTACGTTTTCCTAATTGAATTATTGATATGGAAAAATGCAATTTACGCGATGGCTTAAATGTTCTACTCTATAATTTTCTGCGATTCTGCGACGGGCACCTACTGGAGTTTCAGCGACATTTTTTTGGGGTCAGTGGAGTAACCAGGACGCTTTTCACGTTTGTTTCCGCCCGACATTTATTCTTATTGATATATTGATATACCCCAGCAAGAATATCAAAAGTTTCCAATATTGCAAAGACGTCACCCCCTGATGTTGCTAATACAATTTGTTCATGATTTGGTATATGCTTATAGGCGTTATATCCTGATCTTATATAGAGTCGTTTATTGGAAGAAAAAACTCATCTTCGAAGCTCGACTACCTGGTGTGGATTTTCGTAGGAAAAAATCCAAATAAGTCCAAGTTGTTTGAGTCCTCATCCATTTCCGTGAAAAGAAGGTAGCTTCATAGAAGTTACATTGGACCTGGCAGGAGAAGCCATGGACATGGCAGGAGGAGACCTGGACCTGACAGGAATGGAAGGCTCGGCAAAAGAAGCAGTTTTCACAGGTGAATGTCTTTCAACCTTGGAGCATATATAAATGTCCTCTCCCAATCAATATTTCTCTGGATTGTTGCTGCCATGTGACAATATTGCAGTCATATTGCAAAGCATGATATATGTTATTTGGGATATTGTTTGGAAGAAGACATTCATGCATTGCAGAAATATTTCAACAACATAGCTACTATATTGCCAACGTTATCATTAAATATTGCAGCAATATTTCTGCAATATTGCTATCTGGGGGTTCCTTAATTTTTGTTCAATCTCAATAATGTAGATTTGCGATTAAAAAATTGTTGTATTTCACGGGACTTGACTTCAACTATAAACCGTTACAGGGCGCGAGCGAAGCGAATTGCGAGCGACGATAATCTAAGCGTGAGTCTGAAACTAAAACAACGTTATTTTACTAATGTAGTCTGTTTTATATTTTGAATGAACTGTTTGAACATAAATTCCAACAAATTTGGGGACGTGGACGCGATAAGAAGTCGTGTTCTCTCGTGCAAAAGTATTCGTGACGCAATTATTCTGTGGAAATAGACTCAAAACAAAAAAAACTAAACGATTCAAAATGACGCTGAAACTATTCGAGCCTCGCATCTTTTTTTACGACAAAGTTCGAGATCGCTATGACGCGAAATTAAAAAAAAGAGATGCTTTTCTTGATCATAAAGATATAGTCGACGATGCTCAATTCTTTTGCAATTCGAAGGCCTCTAATGAATTGTTTTATGAAATTCTGTTTATGGTGTGTAGTTCACGTGGGTCTCTGTATGTTCAGAAAAGCCGCTAAGACTAGTGGAAGAAAAGCATTACGGGTCTATTCGTGACCTGCTTAACCGATAGTGAAAATTACAAATTCTTTTATTGATAGTGAAAATAGTCAGTATTATTGATAGCTCAAGATAGCACTCTACATGTTTATTTTCGAACGAAACGGCGATCGAGGGAATAGACGAAAATTGCGCGAATATAGTGTCATTAATTTTCAGGATGGTTCAGAAAAACACACGGCTAAGTTGAACTACCCGAATCGAAGAGTAGCTGATAGTGATTTAGCGCCAATATGTAATATACTCGGATTGGATTACGGCGGCAAGAAGGATTAGGTCATACGACGTATCTGCAACGGGTTGATGGACTTAAACTCATTACAGGGAAACTCAGAAGTCGAAGAGGGAGCGCTAGAGGACGAAGACGGCAATGATGCTGCAAACGATGAAGATAATAGGAGCCGCAATAGCGATAATGATGACACTCAATGAATAACTGCAAATCCGGAATTCAGAGGATGATATTCAGTTACGCATTTCGCAGAAGACGAGTCTATCAGATCATTTGATGGCGGCGATAACCATTCAGTAGAAAGATGGATTTCAGATTTCGAAGATGCAGCGACTTTATATGAATGGGGTGATCTACGAAAACTGATTGTTGCCAAAAATTCCTTGAAAGGTGTAGCCAAGCTGTTCGTGCAGAGCGAGATAGCAAAAAAGACGTGAGAAAAATTAAGAGGGGCTCTTCAAGAACAATTTGGAACAAAAATAAATAGTGGTCAGTTACAAGAAATGCTCGTGTCTCTTTGAGGCAAAGAACTTGAAGGTGCTCAAAGACAAGCTGAGGACGTACAAAGATATAAAAAAAATAAATCAAGAACGAGATAAGAACACCAGGAAGGAAATTAATTCGTCAGGGAAGACAGGAGCGTATAGGGTTGAACGCTCGAAATCTAATGATACTTATCATGTCAAATGCGTGGGATCAATCGAAGAGACTAAGGGTACAAGTACCTGTGTGGAGCATATGAAACCCTACAACAGTTCAAAGTGACCCAGAAATTTTAAGTGAAAATATTTAACAGTTTCAGCAGATCTCGTCAGGTCCCCCCCTGGAACATTTCTATAAAAAACTTGTATGACAATTTTGGATCAATTCAAAAGACGAAAAGTTACAGCAGCTCAAAGGTATCCAAAAATTATGAGTTCAAAAATTGTAACGGTTCCAGGAGTTGTGATCAGATTTGACCTTCCTCGCCTCTTGAAATGTTTGATTGAAAACTCTTATACCACTTTTCACTGAATTCAAAATCCAAAAAGCTATAGCAGTTTTATGTGACCCACAAGTTTTGAGTTGACATATTTTTTCAGTTCCAGGATTTTTGAAGGGAATTCTGTTCTCTTCGGAAGAGTTCTTATAAAAACTCGTATGCCTCTTCTTGAACAATTCAGATCCAAGAAGCTACTGCAGCTTAAAGCGATCCAAAAACCTTGATTCAAAAAATTGTAACAGTTCCAAGAGTTCTGATCCGAGATCTGTTCCTCCCGGAAGAGTTCTGTAATAAATTGGTTTATAATCTAAAAAACTAGAAAAGCTCAAATTGACCAAAAATTTTTTGAATGTCCCAGGAGTACGAATGAGAGTTCAGTTCCCACCGAAAGAATTCTATAAAACACTTCCATCAATTAAAAATTCTAAAACATACATCAGGATAAGGGGACACAAAAATTTTGACTAGAGAAATTTCAAGAGTTCTGTGAGTTCTGATCAGAGTTCTGTTCCCCTTGGGATAGTTCTATAATAAATTTTTTTTTTAATTCAAAAAACTAGAACAGCTCACATTGAGCCAAATTTTTTAATTAATTTTTTTTAAGTTTCAAGAGTACGGATGAGAGTTCCATTCCCATCGGAAGAATTCTATAAGAAACTTACATAACAAGTTTCCAACAATTGAAGATCCAAGAAGCCGCAGCAGTTAAAAGTAATATAAAAATTTTTTATTCAAAAATTATAACACTTCCCAGAGTTCTGATTAGAGTTCTGCGAAAAGTAGACAAATAAAATATTTTTAAATTCCAGTTTATAATTCTTATCCAGTACTACAACTGTTTAAGTTTGCCGAACTAAAAATATCAATATGTTCTGTTCAGGGGGAGGGGGTCTCTGATCATAACTCCTAAAACTGTTGAAGAAATTTAATTCAAAATTGCTTTTTTTGTGTTGAAACTTTGTCTTTTTGGTTTAAAAGTCTGTGGAAATAGATGAGGATCACATGTACACCATTAAAATAAAGCTAAATAGTCCTAAAAATAGTCTTAAATAGTCATTTAATTATTACGTGAGAAAGACAAAAATAAGATAAAAAATAGTGATGCGATCTACACTCGCAATAAATAAATTTAATCACGGTTCTAAAACTTAAATTTTGTCAGTTCCACTTTACGTAAAATTTCTTAAATAGATTCGTTTTTAACCTAGTAGACTATTGAAGTCTTTTGCCAATTCTGTTCAGAGTGATGACGCCCTATCCAATCTTGATAGGCTAGGTGCGAAAGTTTTATGCCTATGTCGTCTGCAGTGTTTTTCTTTTCCGTTTGGGTATCATTGAACTGAAAATTGTTAAATATTCGTTACTATAATTCATCGATTTGATTTCTTTCTACAAAAAGATAATTCACTTAAGAATTTATTGTATAGCTAGAATACTGGCGGACAGTATCAGATCACTAACCGGCTGACATATTGAAAGCTAGCCTTGACTTTGAAAGGTGATAGCGACGTTCATACTATAGGCAAACAAATTTTTGTGTCCTGTTGAAAAGAATTTTGAATTCCGGAATAAATGAGCTTGGAAAATGAACCTATTAATTTGTTAGTGTGGTGGTGGTTGTTGTAGTGTTTGTGGTGATAGATGTGGTGGATGTGACGGATATGGAGGAGGCGGAGGATGTCGTGGTGATAGGTGTGATGGAGGTGGAGGATGTGGCGGTGATTGGCAAGCTTATTAAATTCTATATTTAATGAGCCTTAGTTGAAACAATGTGGCCTTGTGTGTGTTGAATCATTACGTGAGAATGAGAGAAATACAATTCCGATTATTATTAAATACTTTTCTACTTTAACCTTAACTGTTGGCAGCAGCTACGAAAATAGACGTATCAATCTAATAATATGTTCGTGATGTTTGTAGTGTTGGTGTTTGTCGATGTGATGAAGGTGGAGTATATGGTGGGGTGGAGGATGTGGTGGGGGTGGAGGATGTGGTGGTGGTGGAGGATGTGGTGGTGGTAGATGTGATGGAGGTGGAGGATGTGGTGGTGGTAAAAGTGATGGAGGTGCAGGATGTGGTTATGATGGTTGGCAAGCTTATTAAATTGTATGTTAATGGAGCTTTACCTAAAGTAATTTAGCATTGAGAGTATTGAGTTATTGTGTGAAAAATACAAAAACAAAATTTCGATTTTTAAAGAATTTCGTACTTTAACTTTAACTCTTTGCTGGAGCTAGGAAAATAAATTAATTAATTTAATAATGTGGTCGTGGTGGTTGTAGTTTTGGTGGTGGTCGATGTGCTGCAGGGGAATGATGTGGTGGAAGTAGAGGATATGGTGGAGATCAAGGATGTGGTGGTGGTCGTTGTGATGGAGGTGGCGGATGTCGTTATGGTGATTGGCAAGCTTAATAAATTTTACGTTAAAGTAATTTAGCATTGTGGGTTTTGAATTATTACGTGAATCATACAAATCTAAAAATCAGGTTTTTAAAGAATGTTGTACTTTAACTTAAACTCTTTGCTGGAGATAGGAAAATAAATATTTAATTCGATCATGTGGTCGTGGTGGTTGTAGTTTTGGTGGTGGTCGATGTGGTGGAGGTGAAGGATGTGGTGGACATGGAGGATATGGTGCAGGTCAGGATGTAGTGGTGGTCGTTGTGATGGAGGTGGAAGATGTGGTTATGGTGATTTGCAAGCTTAATAAATTTTACGTTAAAGTAATTTAGCATTGTGGGTTTTGAAATATTACGTGAAAAATACAAAACTAAAATTCAGGTTTTTAAAGAATGTTGTACTTTAACTTGAACTCTTTCCTGGAGCTAGGAAAATAAATTTATTAATTCTATGATGTGGTTTTGGTGTTTTAATTTTGGTGGTGGTCGATGTGCTGACGGTGAAGGATGTGGTGGAAATGGACGATATGGTCAAGGTCAAGGATGTAGTGGTGGTCGATGTGATGGAGATGTAGGATGTGGTGGAGGTGGAGGATATGGTGGAGCTGGAAATTGTGGTGGTGGTAGATGTGATGGAGGTGGAGAATTTGGTCATGGTGTTTGGTAAGCTTATTAAATTCTACGTTAAATGATTTCATGTTGAAGTAATTTCATAAAGAGGTATTGTATGATCACGTGAGAAACACCAGCATGAAATTAATTTTTCTAGCTTTTGCCCCAATTTGAAGTTGAAATACGAAATTCCCTAAAAGTCGGAATTTACGTTTTATCTCTCTTACGTGATAATTTGACACCCACGGGGCTAAATTACTTCAACAAGGGCTCATTCATAATGAAGAACTTAATAAGCTTTTCAAGGAGTTTTAGAAAATATTTACAGTTTTATTCTGGACTGGAATATCACCTTTCAAAGTCCAGCCTATTTTTTAATAAAGTTCCCGGCTAGTGGTCCGATATTATTCGTCAGTAGTTGAGGTTTATCATCTGCAGGGTTTTTGCAACTTTTTTTTAATATGTAAGAATATTTCAAAAGATTTAAAAGATTTCCAAGGATTTTGAAGTACTAAATTCTAAGGGATTTTAAGGATTTATAAAAAATTGTATACGTTTGCAAGAATTTCCGAAACTTGGGAGAATTTTGAAGGATTTCAAACATTTCATGTATTTTCAAAAATTTCAAAGAATTTTAAAGATTTTACGCTACTTACAAAGTTTACCAAGAATTGTCAAAACATTTAAATAGTTTACAGGAATTATAATTAAATTTAAATATTTTTGGGTATTCTGAGATATTTGAAGGAAATTTCAATGGCTTTAAAAATTTAAAGGGTTTTCGAAGGAATTTAAATATTTTAGAGTATTTTAAAAGATTTTAAGGAGTTTTCAATAGATTTCAACAATTTGAAAGTATTACAAAGGATATGAAAAATTTCAGGTCCTTTTTTGAAATTCCAAAAAAATTTCAGGTGACATCAAAGATTTAAGAATATTTTAGGGAATTTTGAAAGGTTTCTAGAAATTTTTGATATATTTCATAAATTTAAAGGAATTTGAAAGATTTTAGGATATTGTCAGATTTCTATCAAAGAAAATTTTTTAAGGTATTTTCAATAGTTTTAAAAAACTTTTTTAAAAAGTAATCTAAGCCTGATCCAAATAGTTGAGTTTTTTAACCAAAAAAGATGAATAGTGGAATTTTCAACCTAGTAGTACAAATGTCCACCAGGAAAAATGATCCTTTGAAAAAATAGTTAAAGCTTGAACCAAGTAGTTAAATTTTTACCAAAGAGATGAATCATTAACCAAAAGGAAATAATTTTTAACAAAGTAGTTCAACTTTCAACCAAATACTTAAATTTGTGACCGAAAAAAGATGAATTTTCACAAAATAATTTAATATTCGAACAAATATTTTCAGCTTCAACTAAATAGTTAAGTTTTCAACCAAAAATATCAATGTTTAAGGAAAAAGTTAATTTTAAACTAAATAGTTTAATTTTATACCAAATTATTACATTTTCAGGACAAAAAGAAAAATTATCTACAAAAAAGTAGAATTTTTAAGTAAAAGTATAAATTTCCAACTAAAATGATAAATTTTCAACTAAAATAAACATGAATTTTTTAAAAGTATTTTAACTTAAATTGAAGTAGTAGATTAAAAAAGAAAATATAAATTCCGAACGAAATATCTAATAGTTGATAATTTAGCCAAGAAAGTTTTTAACCTGAAATAAAATACAGTTTGGTTAAACCAAAAAAAGATAAATTTCCAACAAAATACATCGACTCTGAAACAAATATTTTGATTTCCAACTGAGAAAGTTCAGTCTTGAATTAAAAATAGCAAATTTTCAACCAAAAATGGAACATTTACATTTTTATGTGAAAAAATTATTTATTCACTGAAAAAAGGAATTGCTAACAAAATAGTTTATATTATAACCAAAGAAATGAATTCTCAACTCAAGAGATAAATCTTCAATAAAAAAATGATTAATTTTTAACAAAATAATTTAAGCTTCAACCCATAAGATGATTTTTTATATTTGGATAAAAATAGGTAAGCTCTATCAGAATAGTTAAACTTATAGCTAAGTATTTAAATTTTCTACCAAAGAGATGAATCATCAACCAAAAAGAAAATGTTAACAAACCAGTTCAACTTTTATCCAATTAGTTGAATATTTGACCAAAAAGATAACTTTTTAACGAAATAGTTTAATTTTTAAACAACTATTTTAATATGTAATCAAATATAAGAATTTCCAACTAAAATTATCAGGTTTCAACAAAAAATTTATTTTTCAACTAAATAGTTTAACTTTATACCAAGTTGTTGAATTTTGAAGCCCAAAAGACTAATTTTCAACACAAATATATGAATTTTTGACTAATGTGATGAATCCTCATCCAAAATAAACATACACTTTTCAATTATAGTTTAACTTCAATACAAGTAGTTGATTTTTTAATAAAAAAAAGATGAATTTGCAACGACACAGAAGAGTTCAGGTTTGAATTAAAAATAGCAATTTTCAACCAAAAATGGAACAGTAATATTTTTAGTTAAAAAGATAGATTCTTCTTCGAAAAAAACGATTTTCAACAAAATAGTTAAATTTTCAACCAAGTAGATGAATTTTCAAATCAAATTGTCAATCCTCAATAAAAAAAAATTATTATCAAGAGAAGAGTTGAAGATTCGACTCAAAAGATTATTTTTTTCACCAAGAAATTTCATTTTTTAACAAAGAAATAGTTAAATTTTCAACCCAACGAGAAGGATCTTAACCCAAAAGTATGGTAGTAGACCTTTTAGCCAAAAATATTTGAATTTTCTTATTTGGTTTTATTAATTCAGTTATCATTCAAGCAAAAAAAAGAGAGGGAGGAAAGGATAAATTTCTCTCAAGCAGGGAGAAAATTATTTCTTATCTTCTATGTAAAATAACTGGACAGAAAGTTTTATTTTAAAAAATGAAACCTATGTACTTAAAAGACGTGATTTGATTATGCCCAGTCTCCACAGTTTCCAACTACAGCTTTGCAGCGTTCACGCATACTTTCGACTAGATTTTTGGCCACAGTGGAGGGGAGCTACTTCCAGACATCCAGCTCACCAAAATTTCAAAAAATAGGATTCAACTCTGGAGATTGTGCGCCCCAAATACTTTTTGCAAGACCACTTTCAGTTTTTCACGAGGTGCCGGGTGGGCTGCGATGGTTAGGATTGGCTACAGTGTTTAGGATCAGCTACGGTGCTTAGCATGGGCTACGACGTTAAGGATCAGCTAGGATGGTGAGGATTGGCTACGATGTTAAAGATCAGCAACGGTGCTTAGGATTGGCTATGATGCTAAGGATCCGCTACGATGCTTAGGATTGGCTACGATGCTTAGGAT
>JAWWEA010010834.1:0-11060 GCA_035222095.1 Andricus quercuspetiolicola | reverse complement strand
TAGCCGGCCTTAAGAGAAGTGCCCTCGGCTTCAATTTTGACGAAGGTAGGTTCTACTGTTTCTACATCATGAACGGATTTTTGTCGGTACTCGTTACGAGGCTGATTCATTCTCTGTTGAATTCTCTGACGACGTGCTACTTCTGCAGCTGCAAAAATGATTATACAAGTTCATTTATTCGTGTCATGACGAGGCAGTAGGGCAGAAGGTCAATGGAATGTCAATGAAGTCGGCGTGTCATCCATAATAATTCGTCACTTTTTTGGTGGCATAATTTGGTGCTTATTAGCTGCCTTCAATCGTGTGAAAAACTACAAATCTTGCTGATGTTTCGTGAAGATTGCAGTTCACTTCTTCAGGGCTAAATCGTAGTTTTTCTCACGCTTAAACTCCGAAAAATCTCCTTTTACAACAATTTCAGGATTGTTTGCCAATCCTTCATATTTTCCAGGAATTCATTTTGTAATATTTTGGTAGACATATGGTGGTGGTTTTTGATATTTTTATCGAAAATTGTTGCAAATATTAATTTTCTCAAAAATTTAGTGACAATACGCGCAATTGTTTCTGAACGAATGAAATGGGCGAAAAGTTTAAAAATGAATACAATGAAATAAAAATAAAGTCCGACTGATATTTTAAAGGCTTCGTTTTAATTTATAATTATAAACAGTGAATTCGTACATTGTAGCTGCCTATTGATTGTTTAAACAATTAGGCATTGCTTCAATGCATCATTCAGAAGAAAAGTCAACAAGAACCTTCTTTTTCGTTAGTTCTCAAATCTCGTGCTTCGTGCTCTATTACAATTTTCTCGAAATGCAAACTTTTTTACATCACGTTCAAATCTATTATATTATTGTATATACAATTTTTTTATTACTTTAATATTCATTTCAACAATTCGATAGTAATTATTAATATCACGATTCACAATGTGCATTGATATCAAAACGATATAAACAACGCACGATATAACAATTTTACTGAGAACAAGTAATTTTTGTACTAATGACTAATATAAATACTTGCAATATCAATTACAATGACTTGCACTATTTGATTAGTTAACTCTTATTTATTCAGATTTAGACAGCGCACAATATTTTTTATTTTTCTACAAAGCAGTTGAATCTTCATCCTGCAAATATGAAAATTTAACAAAAAAGTTCATCTACATCTCAATAGTTCCATTGCCTCTAATTTGATTTACAATTAAATTCAATTCAATTTTCAAAATTAAAATAAATTACAATCTAATTGTCTGTCATCTTCAAAGAAGAACAATTTTTGATTCCTGAAGGAACAACAGTTTCAACCAAACTGTTGAAGTTTCGAGACAAAAAGATGAATTTTCTACAAAGCAGTTGAAATTTCAACGTGGAAATATGAACTTTCAACAGCAAGTTTATTTGCAGCCCAGTAGTTCAGCTTTCTACGAAAATAGCTGAATTTTCAACTGAGAAAAACGTACAAATTTTAACCAAAAAGCATAACTTTTTAACAAAATAATTAGATTCTCCACCAAACAATAAGATTTTGATTTTTGAACGAAAAGATATAAATTTCCAAAGTAAAAAGACCATATTTGATTTATGGATTGAAATGCTTATTTATTAAATTCTTATGTAAAACTATTTAAATATAACATTTTTAACACATGTTTTTTTATACAAAATTCGCTTTTTCTTGAATTTCAACTGGCAAAAATTCACGTAATAAAAATTAAAGAAACTTGAAAATTGAATTTTAAACACCTGAAAATCGAAAAAAATATAAAACTGAATTTTCAGCGTTTGAATCTTCTTCCATTTTCAAAAGATTTTGTTCATAAACAACCTTTCAGATTATTGTAAATTTGGTGTTAAATTGTTTGTGGGACACGAAATAACTGCAATCAAAAACAAAATCACATCTGCAAATAATATTCAGTTAAAATAGGTAAAAATCAGCTAAAATCGATTCGAAATCGGATCGAATTTCTTTGTACACGTCTAAATAGAATGTTAATTTACGAAATTGTTTTTTTTTATAGAATTCGCACTTTCTTTTGATTATAAAAACACGACAATGAAAATGCGTCTATTTTAATACCAATGTATATTGTGAATTGTAATAATACACATTTATTAAAATAATATAAACTGTTCGGGGTAGCTAGTAATGAAATTTAGTGCAAAATAAGAAAAAAATATTGAAGTGATAACGATAATAACAATTTGTGCTTTATTTCGTAATCTCTGAATGAGCAGGGCCAGACCGAGGTACATAAATAAATATAATATACATTTGATATAATAGTGTTTAACACTATGTAGAAATTTCACATTTTGGATAAAATCGAGTGCAAAGCACGAGATACGTGATGAGAATGTGTTCTTTAAAGCCGAAGGAGCTTCAACAAAAGAGAATCCACAATCACCAAATGACTGTTGTCGAAACTTTGACCTATAATTTTAAAAGATCTGTGACCAAATGTGGGGGAAGTACAAAAAACAGCTGGTTGAATAAAAATTCGAAAAGTTAGAGCATTTCCAAAATTTTATGACAATATTTACCAAGATTGAAAAATTCTATAGACGGCTATTAGTATTACTCGAAAAGTCCAACAATTTATCTTCTTGACTTTTTCTTGCCAAAGAGGAAATTATGAGAGTTAGAGAATTTTCAAAATTAAACAAAAAAACAAATGAAAATTATAATTCTAAGCCAATCAACGCACGATGTGAAAAAAGTCATGAAAAAAACGTTGCTTTTTGAAAGCCATGCAAAATTATCGTACCAACTTGAATTTTTTTTTTAAATTGAAAATTCATACCTTTTGACAAACGGTTCCGGCTTTATCCACACAAAAAATAATGAAAAATCGAAAATTCCATTTTTCGGTCAAACTGTGTAAGATTCATAGACAAAAGGTGTTCATCCAAAAAAAATTTAATTTTTGAATCATTTTTTAAAAGGACGCGTATTTTTGGACTTAATCTACAAAATAACATCGAAAATAAATTGCGAAAAGTTTTTCATCCAAAAAAAAAGAGCTACAAATTTATTATTATTCCTTTTTTTTATCAGGCTTGTCATTTTTGTTTTGATCGTTAAGAGTGATAGTACCAATAATCCAACTAGGTTCTTGGATGAACGGCACGCATGGTGCAATAAAATGTTAATTTGCAAAATTGTGTTTGTTTTGATAAGATGCGTACTTTCTTCCAATTGTAAAAGCAATAAAGAAAAAATGTTAAAGTAAGCATGAAGAACTAAGTTTGTACATTATTTTGCAATATCTGAATAAGCAGTGCCAAATTGAGGTACATAATAGTACATTGAGTATCTAGGGCGTAAAGAAGGCAAAATAGCCTTACGCCCTTGATACACACTTTACTTTTTGTCCTGCCTTTTTTGAAAATAAGCATGTGGAGCAGATAGAGGATGTTTGATGATGAAGAAGCTTTAATAAAAGACAATTCACCATTTTCAACAGTGTAGTATTAAGACAATTGGCCTCCCTAGGTAGTACCGAAATTGCTACTCCCTCTCCCCTCCATAGTTTTAGGAGTGGATGATATTGACAAGAGAATCGAATTGATATGCCGTTTCTTTGTTATCAAGTAATATTATTGATAAAAAATTGTGATAATTACAATTATTAATCATTTGAAATCAACGTTCGAGATTTTGCTACCCTAGACAGATTGTTTAAATGCAACTTTTAGAAGGAAAATAAAAAAAATGCATTTCTTGCTATTTTTCAACAAGATCCAATGTTTCGTCCTAATCCTTAGTTTTTTTATACTAATTCTGAACATTTAAAAAAATTACTTTTAGAACAATAATTGTATCTGTCTGATATGGAAAGTACGACTCATTCTCGATATTATAAGATCATTAATTGTGTAAACAATTAGTAGTAAGTTGAAAGTGTCCAGCATTGCGACAAAGGTTTGGAAACTGTTGAACAATTCCAAAAAATGCGTTCCTTATATTTCTTCTGTTAAAAGTTTCAACTGAACTATTACTACAGTCAAATCAGCCGGAAAAGGCCATTTGCTTGAAAAAGTTTGAGACACTGAGATCTTCGTCTCAAAGTGCACAATCAGACATCCTTTTTTAGACCTCGAAAGTTTAAAGGCTAATTTTTTAATCTTTTGTCATTAACAAAATACGTGAAATCGAAATATTTTCGCAACACGCGTATTGTATTGTTACTTCTGATTAGAAAACAAGTGAAAAGTGTATTACACTTCCTTTTGAGTGTATAAAATAAGGTTTAAAATGAGCCCTTATCAAATATCCTACAAAAATTGTTTGCAAGATATGGATTTCTTAATTAACATTGTGCGTTTGTTAGTGAAGACAAAGTTATTATGAATTTTCATTGTTGCTAAGAAAATCACAGTCAGCTATTTGCTATTTGATTTATAAACTGAATTGCTCAAGGCATATAAAAACGTTTGTTTCGGATTTCAAAATCCAAAAATGACAAGGGTTGGGAGTAATATCTTTTTTAAACATTGATCTTATATAGAGAAAATCTCTTGAGTTCAATTTCCCTGGAATTGATAACAGATTGTGCATCTTCAGGAACAACTATGTTTGAGATGTCAACAAAGTTTTCACTTTCTTCATTATAATTCTATGAATTCAAGAAATTGAATTTCATAAAATTCAAGGAATTTGAAGAATTCATGGAACTCAAGAAATTAATCGAATTTCCGGAATAAACGGAACTCACAAAATTTATGAAATTTACGAAATTTACGGAATACGCAGAATTTATGGAATTCACGAAATGCGCGGAATTTGGGAAATTCACGGAATTCGTGAAATTTACGAAATTCAAGGAATTCACGAAATACAAAGGATTGACGAAATTTATAGATCATATGAAATTTACGGAATTCACGGAATTCAATGAATTTATATATTCCAATGTATTCACGAAATGCAAGAAATTCCCAAAATTCAAGGAATACGTTGAGTTTCTTCAAAGAGTGAAATTTTACTTCAACATTCTTCCCAAGTTTCACTTCTATCGTGCATCCCGAGACACACACACACATTTTTTTTGTTGAAGGTCCTTGGGCTTCAATGAACACATTCTCGTCAAGTATCTCGTGTTTCACGTTCGATAAAAATTTTCTCAACATGCGCACTTTTCTATGTCATGATTAACTCTATTATATTATTATATATACAATTTTTTTATCATCACTTTGTTATTTGATTATTCCCTAAATGTCAGGAATCTTTATTTGCAGCTAATCTGAAGAACGCATAATGTTAATAAATTTATAATTGATATAACAATTAGTGATGTGCATTGATATTGAAACATACTGTATTCATTTTCTTGTTTGTATAACTTGAAGAACTATGCGTCCTATAAAAAAATATTCAGAGCATCTTTAGACGTTTCCATATGAGAAGCTTCTATCTCAGAGAGACCAAATGCAAAGGTGCTAACTCGTGGAGGCAAAATGAAAAGGTTTTAACTCGCGTGGCGATCTCTCGAAGCTTTAAAATCCCATAGAAATTGCATTGTGAACATAAGCGCACTCGACTTTGTAGCACCTTTTCATTTGTTCTCTACGAGTTAGCACCTTTTCATTTGGTTTCGCCGAGACGAAACCTTTTCATTTGGACACGACGATTTGTGGATATAATTTAGGATATCAGTTGTGGTGATGAACATTCTATTGTAGCTTCTGTCGTTTTTCTAGTGAAAAAAATATTCTAGCTTTATTTTTCACAATTAAAATAGAAACTGCGCATTCTATCAAAAAATAATTTCTGAAAAATTTGTTGATATTTTATTGGTGAACAGTTTTTGCCTATTTTCTTTTTTTTTGCATGTCTCATATTTGGACTGCAAAATGGATTTTTTTATTTCCAACTACATTTTTCACCATTAAAAGAAAAAATATAAATATCATCGAAAAAATGATATCAATATATTTGCATATCTTGTATAGTTTTGTTGGAGAATGGAATCTTACAGGATACATACAGACAGATAAGCAGACACCATCATGAGAAACGTTTTTTCAGACTTAGGGAACTTCAAAAAGTAAAGACTAAATTAAAACCGACAAAGTCAAATTTTGCATAAAATTAATACCTTGTCATTATAATGATAATGTAAAAAATAAAAAATAAAAATCTGGGATAATCACGTTCATAACTAGTTTTATTCGCGATCTGTTTGAACCAGTTATATGCGGACGTACACAACCTTCGGAAATTATCGGTACGATCAACGAAAGTACTATTGAAAATCACCGCTGACTTTGAAACGTGACTACTCGTTCAAAAATTGAGAATTGGTTAATTAAGCACTTATAGAGGTAATTTCGACATTTTTGGGAGAATACACTGTGTTAGAAGTTTAAAAAAAAATTCAAGAATTTCTCGGATTTTGTACCTCAAATTCAACTTGTTACATGACTTTGGAAAGTTGGAACAGAAATCTCAAATTCATACCAATTAGTCTTTGAAGCCTTATCTTTAATTTGACCAAATAAAACTTAAAAATCTTCACGGATTCTCGAGATACGACAAAAAACGTCCAAGCCTCAAATGTGAAGTTTCAGTCGTAAATTACTGCTGTCGACCGCAAGAGCACTGCTCGCCGGGAATTTCTCAGATTTTGTTTCTTAACTTCTACTCGTGCTGTGACTGAGGATACCTGAGGGAAAAAAATGAAATTGACCAGGAGTGATCTGTGAAACCTCATCTTCAATTTATGCTGATAAAACTTCTAAAATATTCAGAGGTGCCCAAGATATGGTAATAAATGTCCAAACGTATCTGCGTCGATTCTCAGTCGGCGAGCACCGCAGATAACCAAAAACGTTGCTAGAACGATGGAAATTCGGCGCAGACACGCTCGCACATTTTTAGTCGTATCTCGAGAACCCGTGACGATTTTTCAAGTTTTATTGGCTTAAAATTTAGATAAGACATTAGGCACTATTTAGTATGGGTTTGAGACTCTCGCTGCAATTTTCCTAGGACATGCTACAAGTTGAACTCGAGGTACAAAATTCGAGAAATTGTTGAATTTTTTTTTAAACTTCTCACGCAGTATAATCTCCCCAAAAGGTTAAAAATATCTCTACTAGAGCTTCGTTGACGCGTACTTCAATAGGCTTTCCAACGGGTTTTAAAAAAGTTTCTTGCTTCATTTTTGAACGAGTAGTCACGTTTCAAAGTCAGTGGTGGTTTTCAATAGTACTTTCGCTGATCGTACCGACAATTTCCGACGGTAGTGTATTTTAAAGTGCTGATCACGAATACCATTGCAAAAATATGTGAAAATGATATCGTCAAGCTCAATTATAAAAATTAATCATCTGTTTGCAAAAAATAGCATTTATTTTCATTCTCCCAGAAAAGAGGAAATGTGTGACCGAACTTACCCTCTATCGAATTTTGTTCTATCCCATACATCTCCAATTTTCGATCATACATCCAATCTTGCACAATACCAAGAGCATAATTAAGAGTTGCCTGTGAAAAATTTGTGAAAGCCCCACTTGCAGGTTTTGTAAACGGGATAGGTTTAGTAACTTGAACCACTGCAACATCATTATCATTGTCTATGAACGGAGAGAAATACCCCTCTGGATATTCCTCTGAGTTGAGTCTGATGCGGAGAGGACTTTGCAGATCTTTAGGGCGCATTACGATAAAAAAATGATGCATTGCAAAACCATCGAGAACATGGTTGTGGCCGACGATGATTTGAACTTGGGTGGGGTCCTGTATTTTCACCAGACGAAAGTCATGTGGTTCTGCAAAAATAATTATACATGTTTATTTACTAGTATTATATCAAGGCAGTAGGGTAGAAGGTAGTACTAATTTCCTGAAATAGGCGTGCCAGCCATAACAAATCAAAATAAACAAAATCCAAACAAAAACTAATTTGTCGATTATGCGGTGCTTACTATGTGGTATGTGTTGAGATTTGGTGTTCAAAATTATTCTCCTAAACAGAACCAGAGAAGTTATCCCTGGTTGAAACAGTATTTTGTATTATCTATGATAAGCCAGTAGTATTCCCATTTCTGCTTGGTGAACCAGTAAGTGACTCAACTAAAACAGCGTGACTGATTATACCAGGGAAGCCAAATGATGGATGCATCCAGTGACATAGCGCTCTACGCGGCAAAGCCATGAACCTAGTCGGCTGGTACGCGCGTTAAAAATCGGCCTGGCTGCAATTAGCAGATGATATACTATCTTTCGTTTGAAAGTTTGAAGGTCCCTGTCTGAATGGGTTTTGCTTGTTACAGTGATGCGACACGTTGATGTAATGAAGGGCCTTCCCACAGTTTGGGGGTTTATTTTAAGATTCTCTAATACTTTGGATTTTTTCACAAATCACATAAAAACATATTTCTCTCAGTCAATTTAGAATTATCATTCTTCAGTGGGGTGGGCTGAATTAAATTAAATTTCATGAGATCAATTTTTCATAGCAAACAATTATTATTTCTTGATGAGATAAAATTACTATTTCATTTTTTTGAAACGAATAATATCTTTCACATCCACATGCGTGTCGTAAATAGAAAAAATTGAATTTACGCGTAAAATACACAAAGAAATGAATTCCGACAGTCACCAATTTTTTTATATATGTAGAGCTATATGCCTCAAGAATTTATAAGAGTACCTACTTGGTATTGAATTTATGTCAGCAATTAAAAATGGATCAACATTATTTTCAAATAGAGTTTCGTCTTCTTTGAACTGAGCGCACAGAATAATCTCAAATCAAATTTTCATTGTATTCCTGAAAAAAGAGGCGGCTATATGAGAGCTATATTTCAAACAAGACCTAAGATGCCTGATTTTTGAAGGAAGACGGATTTTGCTCGCATATTATAATTGTTAATATTGAGAAAATTCTTCATTTACTTCTTATAATTTATTTCTAAAGTAATTTTCTGCGCGAGATTCAATGAATATAAAATTAAAATGGAGAAAGTAATTAGTCCTATTGAAAATTTTCGACATTTTTGCGTTCTCATCATAATTACAAGGTGCCGCTTTATCTGAAAATTGACTGTAGCGAATTTCTTTAAACTCCCACGTTTCGAGACCCTATGAATCCGAAAAAGCCGGTTTTAGGGTGATGTCTTTCTGTCGGTATGTGTTGGTATTGTCATAGTTGTCGTTGTCGGCTCTATACTGGATAACTTTTGAGAGACTAATTGGATTATTTTGCAATTTGACAGACAGTTCATGGGATCGAAGAACATTGAAAATAAAAAATTTAATTTCCAGAGACAAGATACAATCTGCAAAAAAAAAAAACAATGAAACAAAAGTTGTTTATATATAAAGGAGCTACAATTCTGTAATGAATGATCCCTCGATAGGATTGGCAGTGTTTGTTTTATTCGTAAGAAATAACACTCATAATAAAAAAATTAAATTTTTGGACAAACAACACGATCTGCGAAAAAAAGTATTTCAACAGAAGTTGTTTACCCAAAAAACAGAAATGCATTTGTTATCAGTTATTTTTTGACGGGATGTTTAGTTTTTGTTTTAATCGTAAAGAATAACATTGACAATTTTTTCTAAATTAAATTTTTTGAAAAACGATACGAAGTTCAAAAAATTAGGACCAAAGTTTTTCACCCAAAAATAACGACAAATTTCTTATAAATCATGTTTTGATAGGATGCGTGGATTTTATGTTAATAGTAAAAAAACATTAATAATAAAAAAATTAAATGTTTGGAAAAATGACTAGAGAAGAAAAACAATGAGAAGACAAAAGTTGTTCAACCGAAAAAGGATCTAAAAATTTCTTATAAGCTGTCGTTTAAAAATATATTCAAAATAAAAAAATAACTTTTTAGAAAAAGGACACTAAGCTACAATAGCATTTTATTTAAGAAAATATGTCGCCTAAATCATATTGACAAATTTGCTTAACACCACTTTACGCTAGGATGCGTATTTTTGGTTTGAATTATAAAAAATAAAATTTAAGATAAACAAATTAAATTGATGAAGAAGCGATACAAGCTGCAATAAAATGTTTAATGAAATTTTTTTTTAATAGGATGAGCACTTTTTCTTGATTGAAAATTTTTCAGGGTAGGTAAGACTGAAATTTAATGCAAAATAAGAAGAAAATAATTAAGTTATTATGATAAATAAAACTTTTACTTTATTTTGCAAAGTTTGAATAATCAGTCCCAGGCCTCTGTACAAAAATAAATGTAATGTACATTTAATATGATAGTTTTGAACACAATGTAGGAAAGTTAGCATATAGGACCAGCCCAAGTGCGAAACATGATAAACGTGATGAGAATGTGTTCGATAAAGCCGACGTAGCTTCAACAAAAAAGAATTCCCAATCACCAAAATACAGTTCTTGATGCTTTGACCTTTAATTTTGAAATGTCTATACACAAATCTGGGGGAAATACAAAGACTGAGCGCGTAGCGCGAGATAAATACATTATCGAGCTTGAAGCGCGAGAACAATCAGTTGCGCGCCGTAAGCCCGCTCAAACCTCTGAGCGGCGCGCATGGCGCGCGATGAGAATGTGCTTGCGCGGCTGGTAGTTTCTCTATGTAAAACAGGTACATCCATACATTCTCCAGGTATGTAGTTCCACATATGTATTAAAAAACTGGTGACTGTATGAATTTAGTTTTTCATATATATTACACTTGCATTCAATTTTTCCCATTTTCAACACGCTTGAGGATGTAAAAGATATTAATAGACTTAAAAAAATGATTTACAGTATATTCAGTTTATAAAAAAATAATAATTTTTTACTGTTAGAAATCGATTAGTAAAACTTTATTTTTTATTTATTTTATTCATTACTTTAGAAGCGGAATTCAGAAGTACGGAAAGAAGGTAAGGTGAAGGCACCAATTAGTGACATGTAAGTGCAGGCTTAGTAAAAAGTAGCATGATTCAATATTAAATTGCATATAAATATGTTAGCGGAATAATTTTCAAAGCAGTTTAAAAAAAAATATTCAAAAACCAATGCTGCCAACTAGAGGCGCTCCGC
>JAWWEA010010522.1:0-11068 GCA_035222095.1 Andricus quercuspetiolicola | reverse complement strand
TACTTTTTCGAAGCATCTGAAATCTTCAAACATCTTTTTATATTTTCTCGAGAAACATAGGGACATTATATTTATATAAACTTAAAGCAAAAAACAGTAATTTGAAATTTTTATTTAGTAATAAAAATGATCTCTTCCTTCACATTATAATCTGTCTATTTTTTTTATTCTAGGCAAAGTAATCTTTTTTTGTTGCGAATTCAACAATTTTGTTGAAAATTCGTCTTTTCAGTTCGAAGATTCATCTTTTTTAGTAAACATTTAATCTTTTTCGAATGAATTCTTATTTTTGGATGAACTTAATTATTCTTGATTTAAAATAAAAAATATTTTTCAGTTTGGTTATCAACTATTATATATTTCGTTAAGAATTCATCTTTTTTCTCTAAAACTTTAATTATTTTGATAAAAGTTAAATTGATTTGTTAAAAATGCACTTAATTTGTTAAAGATTCCCCATTTTATTTGAAAATTCTTCTCATTGGGTGAAGATTTATCTCCTTGTTGATTATTCATCCTTTTTGGTTGAAAATTCAACTAATTCATTAAAAGTCAAACTGCTTGTTAAAAAAGTATCTTTTTTGTTGAAGATTCATAATTTAAGTTGAAAATTTGTCGGTTTTGGCAGGAAATGAACTTTTTTGATAGAAAAATCATGAATTTGGTCGAAAATAGAATTCTTTGGTTAAAAATTAAATTTTTGGTAAAAAAATCATATTTTTCGGTTAAGAAATTGAACTTTTTTTGTAGAAAATTCGTCTCCTTTTGAAAAATATTTAATGTTTTCTGGCTAAGAACACAACTAGCTGAAAGTGAATCTTTTTTGGTCGAGGATTCAACCATTTTGTTGAAAATTTGTCTTTTTCATAAATTTAACTGTTTTTTATCTAAATTAAAAATCTTTTGCTTTGAATTATCCACTATGACATTTTTTGTTCAGAATTTATCTTTCTTGCTTGAAAATTTTGCTGTTACTTTAAAAAGGAACTTTTTGGTTGAAATTTTGGTTTGACGTATCTGAAACTTTCGAAAATCTTTTTGAATTTTCTCGAGGTACTTAGGAAAACCATATTTATAAACCTTTAAAAATAAATGAACAAATAAGCCTGAAAAATATATAGTTATACGAAATTTGTACTTTGTATTAAAAATTATTTTGTTCTTTAAATGATGAAACTAAAAAACACGATCATTTTGTCAATTTTTTTGACACCAATCTATGCTTAGTTAATGCGTTTCATTAAAACAAGCGTTTTTTAGAAGGAAATAACAAACTTCATATCTTGAATAAATAAAATTATCTCGAATTCAAAGTATTGTTTATTTTCACATTTCTATGTTAATTATACTGTTCTTTATCAGCAGGATATAGTAGAAGCCGCCTAAAACAAGCTCTATCTAAATGCAAATAAAAAAGTGAATCACTTTTGTTCGCTTGAGAAATAGAGGAACCTTTTAAAATTAATTTATCACCTCATACTTACAAATATGACAACAAATAAAAAAATTGCGACACTTTTTGCTTGGGCCTTCATAAAATATCCACAATCTTTTGGAATTTACAAACTAACGAATTCTAGCACATGCTGGTAATTTGTCATTTAAAATTCATTAATAGTTAAACTTTTTTGTGAAATTTGTCAAAAACAGACTCTTCTAGTGAAAATGGAGTTCCTTGTTCTCCCCTTAACTTTATTGGTACTTCTCAACTCTATTGGTGAGTGTGATATAAACTATTACATGTGACGTGGAACAAAGAAACTAGCCTTTGGACCAAAAAATCGGTTTTTCGATTTTTGTTGGTTCTAAATAATAAGGATTTTCCCTATTAAATAAAAAATACCCATTGCTTCACGATCAAAATTGAAATTTCTTAAACTCAAAGTCTAGGCCATTTTCAATTTCGTTTTATAAGTTGTAATAAAACATGAAGATAACACATAATATGATTATTACTTTGATTAGCTTTTTCTCGTAAACAGCAAGGGGAAGAAAGAGGGGTGCCAGTGCAGTGGCTATGGTGGCCTGGAGAGCACAGGGGGCAATGCCCCCCCCCCCTAGAAATCGACTACGGAGGAGTAAATTATTGATTTGCCCCATCTGAAATCAAATGATTGTATTTATCGGATCGTCGGAACTGTCAATCTTTCAATTCTTTCTTGCTTTCTTCAATCTTTGCAAACTATCTGTAATCTTTGTGCAATAATAGAATTTTTTGTGAAATCTTTAACATCTATCCGAAATCTCTGCGAAATATTTGAAATCTTTGTAAAATCTTTATGAAAGCTCTGAGATATCATTGCAGCCTTTGTGAAATCTTTGGAAAATCTTTGCGTAATATTTGAAATATTTAGTAATATTTTTGAAATTATTTAAATCTTTTTTAAATCTTCAGGACATCATTAAAATATTTTAAGACCATCAAAATCTTTGGGAAATCACTGAAATCTTTATCTCTTTGTAACCTTTCTGAAATCTTTGTGGAATGACCGAAATCTTTCTAAAATCAGTTCAGTTCATACTTGAAATATTTTTGGCATATTTGGTAATATTTGTTAAATTATTGAAATCTTTGGGAAACCATTGAAGTTTTTGTGAACACTTTGAAATCTATCTGAAATCCTTGAACAATTTGGAAAATTATTGAAATCTTCGTGCAATCTTAGACATCTTTCTGAAAACTTTGCGAAATATTTGAAATTTTTGTTCAATCTTTGTGAAGTAATATAAGTGTTTGTAAAGTAATAGAAATAATAGCAATTATTGAAGTCTTTGTGAAGCCTTTTAAATCTCTCCGAAGTCTTTGAAATTTTTGTGAAATCATTAGGAAATCTTTGTTTAATCCTTGTCCAATCTTCAAAATATATATAAAATCTTTGTGAAACAATAGAAGTCTTTGTAAAATCTTTGAAACCTATCCATTGAAATGTTTGTGAAATCTTTGAACTCTTTGGGAAATTATTAAGATCTTTATGAAATCTTTGTAAAATCTTTTTTAAATATTTGTGAATTCTTTTAAAATCTTTGCGCAATGTTTAAAATATTTTTGAAATATTCGGTAATATTTGTGAAATTATTGAAATCTTTGGGGAATCTTTGAGAAATGGTTAAAGTCTTTGTGAAGTCTTTTAAATCTATCCCAAATCTTTTTCGAGTATTCGGTAATATTTGTGAAATTATTAAAACCTTTGTGAAACCTTTGATAAATGATTGAAGTCTTTGTGAAGTATTTTAAATCTATACGCAATCATAGAAATTGTTGTGAAATCATTAGAAATCCTTGATCAATATTTTTCTAATCTTTGTAAAATAATAGAAGTATTTGTGAAATATTTGAAATCTATCTGAAATCTTTGAGATATATTTGTGAAGTCTATGATATCTTTGAAAAACCATTGGAAACTATGTAAAATCTTTGTGAAATCCTTGTGAAGTATTTATGAAATTTTTGTGAATTCTTTAAAAATCTTTGCGCAATATTTGAAATATTCTTGAAATATTCGGTAATACTCTTAAAATTATTGAAATCTTTGTGAAATAATAGAAGTTTTTGTAAAATCTTTGAAATTTATCCGTTAAAATCTTTGTGAAATATTTAAAATCTTTGGGAAATCTTTGAAATCATGATGAAATATTTGTAAAATCTTTTTGAAATGTTTGTGAAATCTTTGCGAATTCTTTAAAAATCTTTGCGTAATATTTGAAATATTTTTGAAATGTTAAGTAGTATTTGTGAAATTATTAAATCTCTTAAATCTATCTGAAATCTTCGAAATATGTGAAATCCTCCAAATATTTGGAAAATCATTGAAATCTTCCTAAAATCTTTATGAAGTTCCTGTAAAATCTTTGTGAATTCTTCAAAAATCTTTGCAAAATATTTGCAGTATTTTTGGAGTGTTCAGTATTATTTGCGAAACTATTTAAATCTTTAAAAAACTATTGAAGTCTTTGTGAAGTCTTTTAAATCTATGCGCAACCATAGAAACCTTTGTAAAATCATCAGGAAATCTTTGTGCAATATTCTTTTATTTTTAAAATATATCTAAAATCTTTCTGAAATAATAGAAGTCTTTATGAAATCTTTTGAATCTACCTGAAATTTTTAAAAAATATTTGAAATCTTTGCGAAATCTCTGAGATCTTTGGGAAATTATTGAAATGTTTGAGAAATGATTGAAGTCTTTCTGAAGTCTTTTAAATCTGTACGAAATCTTTGATATCTTTGTGAAATCATTTGGAAATCTTTGTTCAATCTTTTTTCAATCTTTAAAATATATATCTAAAATCTTTGTGAAATAACAGAAGTCTTTGTAAAATCTCTGAAATTTATCTATTGAAATCTTTATGAAATATTTCAAATCTTTGGGAAATCATTGAAATATTTATGAAATCTTTGTAAAATTTTTCTGAAATCTTTCTAAATTCTTGAAAAGTCTTTGCGCATTATTTGAAATATTTTAAAATACTTTGGTAGTATTTGTGAAATTGGTAAAATCTTTGGGAAATTTTCGAGAAATGGTTGAAGTCTTTGTGAAGTATTTTATATCTATACGAAATCATAGAAATCTTCGTGAAATCATTAGGAAATCCTTGTTCAATATTTTTCCAATCTTTAAAATATATCTAGAATCTTTGTGGAATCATAAAAGTCTTTGTGAAATCTTTGAAATCTATCTGAAGTCTTTGAAATATATTTGTGAAATCTCCGAAATCTTTGGAAACTCATTCGAAACTATATAAAATCTTTGTGAAGTCTTTATAAAATTTTTGTGAATTCTTTAAAAATCTTTGCGCAATATTTGAAATCTTTTTTAAATATTCTGTAATATTTGTGGAATTATTGAAATCTTTGTGATGAATTCGAGAAATGATTGAAGTTTTCATGAACTCTTTTAAATCTATACGAAATCTTTGAAATCTTTGTGAAATCATTAGGAAATGTTTGTTCGATCTTTGTTCAATCTTTGAAATATAGCTCAAATCTTTGTGAAATAATAGAAGTCTTTGTGAAATCTGTTTAATCATTAAAAAATCATTGGAATCTTTGTAAAATCTTTGTCAAGTCTTTGTGTAATCCTTGGGAATTCTTTGAAAATCTTTGGGCAACATGTGAAATATTGTTGAAATATTTGGTAATACTTGAGAAATTTTTGAAATCTTTGTGAAATCTTTGCGAAATGATTGAAGTTCTTTTGATGTCTTTTAAATCTCTACGAAATCTTTATTAAATCATTTGGAAATCGTTGAACTATATCTAAAATCTTTGTGACATAATAGAATTCTTCGTGAAATCTTTGAAATCTATACGAAATCTTTGAGAAATATTTGGAATCTTTGTGAAATCTCTGAAATCTTCAGGAAATCATCAAAATCTTTGTGAAATCTTTGTGAAGTCTTTGTGAAGTCTTTATGTAATCTTTGTGGATTCTTTAAAAATGTTTGCACAATATTTGAAATATTCTTGAAATATTCGGTAATACTTGTGAAATTATTGAAATCTTTGTGAAATAATAGAGATCTTTGTAAAATCTTTAAAATTTATCCGTTCAAATCTTTGTGAAATCTTTAAAATCTATGGGAAATCATTGAAATCATTATGAGATCTTTGCAACATCTTTGCGAAATCTTTGTGAATTCTTTAAAAATTTTTGCGTAATCTTTGAAATATTTTTGAAATATTCGGTAATATTTGCGAAATTACTGAAGTCTTTGTGAATTCTCTTAAATCTATCCGAAATCTTCGAAATTTTTGTGAAATCATTAAGAAATCGTGAAATCTTCGTTCAACCTTTGAAATATATCTAAAATATTTGTGAAATAATACAAGTCTATGTGAAATCTTCTAAATCAATCCAAAATCTTTGAAAAAAGTATTTGAAATCTTTGGGAAATCATTGAAATCTTTGTGAAATCTTTCTTAAATCTTTGTGGAGTCTTTGCAGTATTTGTGTGAATTCTTCAAAAATGTTTGAAAAATATTTGCAATATTTTTCAATTATGCGGTAATATTTTTGAAATCAGTAAAATCTTTGAGGAATGATTAAAGTCTTTGTGAAGTCTTTTGAATCTATGCGAAATCGTATAAACTTTTGTGAAATCATTAGAAATCTTTGTCGAATGTTCTTTTATCTTTGAAGTATATGTAAAAGCTTTGTGAAATAACAGAAGTCTTTATAAAATCTTTGAAATCTATCGATTGAAATCTTTCTGAAATCTTTCAAATCTTAGGAAAATCATTGAAATATTTATGAAATCTTTGTAAAATTTGTCTGAAATATTTGTGAATTCTTGAAACATCTTTGCGCAATATTTGAAATATTTGAAAAATATTGGGTAGTATTTATGAAATTGTTGAAATCTTTCGGAAAATTTTTGAGAAATGGTTGAAGTTTTTGTGAAGTCTTTTAAATATATCCGAAATTATTGAAATCTTTGTCAAACCCTTAGAAAATCATTTAAATCTTTATTCAATCTTTCAAATCTTTCTAAAATCCTTGTGAAATAATAGAAGTCTTTGTTAAATCTTTGATATTTATCTGAAATATTTGAGAAATACTTAAAGTATTTGAAATCTCTGAGAAATCATTGAAATCTTTGTGGGATCCTTCTAATATCATTGTGAAGTCTTTGTAAAATCTTTGTGAATTCTTCATAAATCTTTGCGAAATATTTGGAATATCTTTCGAGTATTCGGTAATATTTGTGAAATTATTGATATCTTTGTAAAATCTTTGAGAAATGATTGAAGTCTTTGTGAAGTATCTTATATCTATACGAAATCATAGAAATCTTCGTGAAATCATTGGGAAATCTTTATTCAATATTTGTTCGATCTTTGAAATATATCTAAAATCTTTGTGAAATAATATAAGTCTGTGCGAAATCTGTGAAATCTTTGTGAATTCTTTAAAAGTTTTTGCGCAATATGTGAAATATTGTTGAAATATTTGATAATACTTGTGAAATTTTCAAAGTCTTTGTGAAATCTTTGCGGAATGATTGAAGTCTTTCTGAAGTCTTTTAAATATATCTAAAATCTTTGTGAGAAAATAGAAGTCTTCGTGGAATCTTTGAAATATATACGAAATCTTTGAGAAATATTTGGAATCTTTGTGAAATCTCTCAAATCTTTAGGAAATCATTAAAATCTTTGTGAAGTATTTGTGAAGTCTTTGTGAAGTCTTTCTGGATTATTCAAAAAGCTTTGCGCAATATTTGAAATATTCTTGAAATATTTGGTAATACTTGTGTAATTATTGAAATCTTGGTGAAATAATAGAGGTCTTTGTAAAATCCTCAAAATTTATCCGTTGAAATCTTTGTGAAATCTTTAAAATCTTTGGCAAATCATTGATATCATTACGAAATCTTTGAAACATCTTTGGGAAATCTTTGTGAATTCTTGGAAAATCTTTTCGTAATCTTTGAAATGATTTTGAAATATTCGGTAATATTTGTGAAATTACTGAAGTCTTTGTGAATTCTCTCAAATCTATCCGAAATCTTCGAAATCTTCGTGAAATCATTCAGAAATTCAACAATTTAGTACTCTTTGATAATTCGTTTTTTTACGAAGTCTCTCGTCGTTACGAAATTCGAAATGACTTTTCCCTTCAAGTTCCTTTTCCAACTCCCCTAATTTTTCGGGACGACTAGTCGCAGCCTTTTTTTAAACGTAATTTTATTAATTGAGAATTCACCTTTTTAGTCGGAATTTCAACTGTTTGGTAGGAAAGCTCGTCTTTTCGGCTAGAAAATTCATAATTTTAAATGAAATATTTTCCCCTTATTGACGGAAAAATTTTTTTTTGTTGAAAAGTCAACTCCCTTTAAAAATTTTTCTTCTTCAATAAATTGAATTGTTTTTGCTTTGAAATAAATAATACTTGGTTGAAAGTTGAACTACTTTGTTAGTTCATGGGATACAGTAACATTTTACCAAACCACCCCTTTCGTTAAATCGTTTTACCTAATTTGTGGATGACCCCCAAATAAATTCGCGAAAAAAATTAGTCCGCAAAGGTTACGTAAACTGGAGGGAGGGAGGAATTTAAAAAAATTCTAACAAAGGCAGACGGATACGTGGTTTAAAATTTCAGAAAGGAAACTACGTAATATATGCACGCCCCTTATAAATCATGTTGAAGATTTATATTTGTATGGTTTTTCACCTGAAAGCTTATATCCGGTCCCATTTGCATGACAAAAACTGGAAATAATTTTTAAAAATTTGGTCATTCTCGTGAATTTTAGAAAATAAGTGTCTAATTTTGATAAATTTAATTGAACTCAAACTTAGCGGTATCAACGAGAATTATCTATGTCCTCGCTGAATGCGACAAATTATTTCTGATGTACTTTTCAATGCTGAACACGATTCTGGATTCGGTTTTTCCCTTTCAAGTATATTTCTATAGATATTTTTAATTAAAATTGAAAAAAATGGTTTGATCATTTGTTTAAAGAGTGAAAAATGTTTTTCCTTCTTCACCGCAGGTCATGTTGATGCATTTTTAATGCAGTTTGCGAATATCGTTTTTAGCGATGTCTATAGCGGTATCTGAGATATTTTTGAGAAACTGAAAAAAGTGAAATTATAATTACCACGAAAAAAATTAGAATTCGGATTATCCCTTTCTGAAATATCTTGAAATATACGCACCCATTGTTTCAATTTACAAAAAATTGTACCTAATACTGTTCTTGGCATGAGATGTTCAATTGTGGGACATAAGACGATCACTCACATTTCCTCCGTTTGTAAAACATAAGACGATCACTCACATTGTCATTTGTTTCTGAATTTCCTGATGTTCTAAAACATAGGGCATTCAACTGCATGAATTCCAGAAAAAAATGCCAATGTGATTGATCGCTTTATGTCTTATAACTGTATGAAATTCATAAACAAGTAAACAATGCGATCAGTCGTCTCATGTTTTACAACTGTAGGAAATTGCGAAATGAATAAAATGTGATCGTCTTATGATTTAGAACTTTTTGCATTTCAGAAAGAAATGACATTGTGATTGATCACCTTATTGCATAGAACTGTATAAAATTCTTAAACAAGTAACAATGTGCTCGATCATCCTATGTTTTACAACTGTATGAAATTCAGGAGCGAATGAAATGTGAGTGATCGTCTTATTTTTCAGAAATGAATGCAATTGAGAAAAAATGACGATGTGATAGATCGCCTTATGTTTTCGAACTGTATCCAATTAATAAACAAGTAGATGCATGATTGATAATCCTATTTTTATAACTGCATGGAATTTAGAAAACATAACATTGCGAATGATCTATTTATGTTTTAGAACTGCATGGAATTTATAAATAAGTAACAATGTGATTGATCGTATTATGTTCTGGAAATGCATGAAATTTATGAACAAGTAACGATGTGATTGATCGTCTTATGCTTTAGAACTGCATGGAATCAGAAACATATGACAATGTGATTGATCGTCTTATGTTTTAAAACTACATAGAATGAGAAACAAATGACTATGTGAGTGATATTTTTATGTTTTAGAACTGCAGGAAAATGAAAAACAAATGACAATGTGATTGATCATCTTATTTTTCACAACCGTATGAAATTTAGAAACGAATGAAATATGAGTGATCGCCTTATGTTATACAATTCACCATCTAATGCCAAGAACAATATTTAGTGCAAGTTTTCAGAAATTGCAGTGCATTAAAATATGAGTAAATTTTTCCCACTTCTTTCAGGTTAATGAGAATATCTCAGAAACAGCTATAGATATCGCTAAAGTAATATGGTATTCGCAATCTGCGTTAAGAAACGCATCGACATGACCTGCAGTCAAGCCGAAAAAAAAAATTTTTCGCTCCTAAAAGATTGTCTGAAAATTTTTTATTAAAGATGTCAATTGTCAACATCTGTCAAATTAGACCTGATATGTCGCACTCAGTGAGGACGAAGATCATTTTTGTTGATTTGTATACTTAGTGGTTTCTCTAGTAGCGATAAAATTGTGTACCAGTCTGCAAAATAAATTATCCTGACATTTGAGGCAGATATAAATAATAAATATTTTGAAGTAAAATATTTTTATTATTTTATTGACAGAATTCAGCTCTCAGATTCGAAATCCCAATGGACACCCGCGCCCTGCTGTTGCTGCTCCTGTCCGTCCTCTTATTCTTCGTCCTATTGTTCCTCCGCCAAGACTTCAAATTTTTCCTCGTGGCGTTGAAGTGATAAGAAATGGTCAATTTATTGGAAAAATGGATCAAAACAATCGTTTTTATCCAATATATTATAATCGCGCATTAGTTACCTTAGACGCAAATAACCGCCGAGTATATACTCCTATAAGTGTAGAAAGATTGTATGCATTGTTAAATGAAGGAAATACAAGTGGCGTCAATTATTATCTTTTTGCGTGGTAGTGACTGTTATGACGGATTTTTCTGGATTGTCCCGAACAAGCTGGAAAAGGGGTTAGTCTCACGATTGACAGTTTGTTCAGTTACACTGAAATGAGTAAAACCATAATCCTTTCGTTCAATATTTTCGACACTAAGCTGCAATTATGTCCTTAATTAAGAAAAGCTACTTGTTGTAAAGAAATAACTTTATATCATGAATCAATAAACATTTTCTTCAATCGAAAGTATTGATTATTTCCACATTTCTATGCTAAGTATACAAAATTTGTATGCCTCCAATTGTAAAATTAAGCATTATCATTATCATCTGCATTTATTCTTCTTTGTTTGGGTATAAGAATACACTCGATTTGCTTATTTTGGGCGTGAGCGAAAATCAGGTCATCCATAGTCAAATAAAAAACTTTTGCTTCTCTTAAAATAATAAATACCTGTTCAATCTCAAAATTTATCATTCAAAAAGGACTTGATTGGCCACTCAGGTTTGAGCAGTCTTCAGGATGGGGCGCTCTGGACAATCACAGGCATCCTAAAGAATACATATGAGAAAAACATAACCTGAAACTTTAGTTTCAGGCGGTGGGACGGCATTCCTATAAAGGTCTGTAGAATAAATGTGACGTGTGATTTGACCGCGACC
>JAWWEA010010394.1:0-17040 GCA_035222095.1 Andricus quercuspetiolicola | reverse complement strand
GCCTTGAAATTCTCTACAAGTATCAGTCTTTAAAATTGAAATTCGAAAGATTTTTAAAATTGACACTCAGGACAATACTTCTCAGGCTGAATCCGGCCGTGTCCCCTTTTGGTCGCCAGCGGTTCAATTTTATTGACAATCCCATTTGTTTGAAAGTTAATCTTCTTTGTTCGAAATTTGTTTTGTTTGCTGAAGATGCATCATTTTAGTTAAAAATTTAACTCTTTTGTTTAAAATTTCATTCCTTTGTTGAAAATTCAACTTTTTTGTCCAAAAATCATATTTAATTGATTTCATGATTTTTTCTTTGAAAATTTGACCATCCGATTGATAATTCATCTTTGCAGGTAGAAAATTTAAGTATTTGTTTAATTATTTCACTATTTTGTTGAAAATAAAACTGTCTTGTTGCTAATTAAATTATTTTTTGTTGAAAATTCATCTATTTGGATGAAAATGCATCTTTGTAGGTTAAAATTTCAACTATGTCGTTAGGAACTCAGATATTTTATTAAAAAGTTAATTATTTGTTAAATACTCAATCTTTGTTGAAAATTCAACTACCTGTTGGAAGTTTCGTCTTCTTGTATTGAAAATTCATTTTTTTTGGTAGAAAAGTTCTCGTTTGAAAATTCAACTGTCTTGCAAAAAAATTTTCTTTTCAGGTAATTTCACAGAGTTTCAAGAATTTAAAGCTGTTTTACAGAATTTCCCTAAATTCCCTGATTTTTTTGAAATCCTTGTATACAGAAGAATTACTTGATAACAATTTAGAAATTTTATAAGATTTTGAAAATTCGAAGAGATTTTCGAATACTTCTAGATATTTCCGAAGATTATAAATTTTTTAACAATACTTTAAGATAGTTAAAACGATTTCAAGGAATTACAAATAATTTAAATGGTTATCAGATGATTTTCAAGAGCTTTGAAAAATATCAAGGGAGTTTAAAAGACTTCAAAGCACTTGAAATATTGGATTATATTTTCAAAGATTTCGAACAATTTTTAATATATTTCAGTAAACTCGCACGATTTTAATGTATTTTAGTATCTTGTTAAAGATTCATGAGAATTTCAAGGATCTCCAAAGGATTTCAAGGAATTTTAAAAGATTTTAAAGTATTCTATATGTTTTGGGGAATTCTAAAAGATTTCAGTTGATTTTTGAAAGATGTGATAAATATTAAGAAATTCTCAAGGATTTTAGTGATTATAAGGGATTCAAAAAATCATGAGGTTTCAAAGAATTTCCTTAAATTTTAAAAGGCATGAAATGATTTTATAGGAATTCAACAGATTTTATTATATTTTCGAGAATTTTAATGATTTTAAGGCCTTTTGAAGGCTCTTGAGATATTTTTAAAAATTTGCCAGAATTTCAGGGATTATCAATAGATTCAACAATTTTTTGAAAAGCAATCATTTTGATTCAAAATTCGGCATTTAGTTTAGCAATATCTCTCTTTTTTGAGGAAATCAATCTTTATTTTTTTTTTTGTTACTGTTTGGTTGAGTTGAAATGTTTTTGAAATATAATAAAAACGTTTTTTAGTTGAAATATTAACTATTACATTATCGTTGCGAATTCATATTGTCGGGTTGAAAATTTAATTAGTTTATGGAAAATTCGTCATTTCGTCATAAAAATTTACAATTCGGTTAGAGATTCATCACTTTGGTAAAAAATCAATTCATTTTGTTGAAAAATCGTCAACCGCAACTTATTTTTAATATTAAGAGCGTTTTTGAAATCTTTTCGTTTTTGAAAATCTCATCTAAAATTGTCAAATTTTTGTCATTGAACTTTGAATTGGTGCACGTGACATTGGCTGTTTCTGTGATTGCACAATCATTACATGAAGTATTTTTCAAGCGTATAGAGTTAGCCAAAATAGATAAAATGTGTGAATGATTCTTATTTATTATGTTTTTTTTTTGATTTTTCAACTTGCGTTGGTGCAGGGGTCGTAATATGACCTAATATCATGCGTGAATAAGCATATTACCAAGTTTGACAATACATAGAGTTCTATTATTAAACTTTTTCATTTGTCATTTTTGGCATTTCTATAACCCTTAATTAATTAATATATACAGCCCTAAATGAAATCACATACATATGTTATAGGCAAAGTACAAAATCCGGCAATATATATAATCCCTAGGCAATATATTCGAAGTTTGCAAAAAATGGTCTCGAAAATATTCAAAATGCTCTCGTTTCCCGAAATATTATCCAAATTGTCTGGTCAATGAACCTGATCTTAAGTTCAGGACACTAAAAGAGTATACCAAAAGCCAATCGAATCTGTCGATTCTTTCGAAAGTTATCGTGCTCGCAAACAGACAGACAGACACATTCGTGAAAATCTGTTTTTCGGTTTCCAGGGGTCTCAAAACTTTGACATTCGCCAAAAACCGGGGGGTAAGGGGCAGGGATGAAATTTTACACAAATCTAATACTTCCTCCGGATGAGAATGTAAATAACTGTGAACTTGTGTAATTTAAATTGAAAATATATACTTTTTATAGTTCTTTCTCTGTTTTAGTTGTAAAAAATAGCATTAAAAACATGATAAAATCAATGCTTTTGAAAACCGACACACGAGACGAAAAAGTTATTGAAAAAGAAAAGTTTTTGATGAGAATGTGCCTACTTATAGGTCCGACTTTTTATTAATCATGTTATTTCTCACGAATAAAACAAAAATTACGCATCCTGTCAAAAAGTCACCACAAACAAATTTGTAGGTCTTTTTTCTGTGCATAAGTTTTGTGAAGCCTTTATTTGTCGCATCTTGCAGAGTTTGCCGTGAAATGGAATTTTTGATTTTCCATTGTTTTTTATGAAACCAAAATGTGGACTTTCGATTTTTCAAGAAAATTTGAGAAGCTGTTGTTATAGTCTTTTAGTGTGTTCAAAACGCAACGTTTCTCTGCCCATGATATTTTTCCATATCTCGCGTTGTTTGTCTTGAAATGTTCATTTTTATTTCATTGTTGGAATCTTGTAAATACTGTAACTCCGGCAATTATTCGTGAGTCAAAAAAGTCATGAGAAAAATTGTTATTATTTTTGAGTGCTACTAATAAGTGTATCTAGAATTTTAAAAACTTAAAAAAATGTTGTCTCGACAATTTTTAAAATGTGCTCACTTTTTGAATTTTTATCCAAAATGGATAGCTAACGAACTTGGCGTTCATTTAAGACACTTAAAAAGTATACAATAGCCCAATCCAATATGTTGATTCTATCGAAGGTTACATGCTAACAAACTAAAAATATACAGACAAACAGACAGGCAGCCTAACAGACAGACACATTCGTAAGAAGATGTTTTCAGGATTCCGGGGGTCGCGAAACGTGAAAATTTGAAAAAAACGGGGGGGGGGGAGTGTGGTAAAATTTTAGACAAATCTAATATCTTCTCATTATAGGATGAGAATGTAAAGAAACCTCAAAATCTAATGAAAATTGATAATTAGAAAATTGATGATACTATTCAAGATTTTTCAACGGGATAAATGTGTGATGAATTTTATGAGTGCTCATTAGTTTATCATGTCCTTTAACTGCATCATTATATTCAAAATCAAGATTATATACTTTTCCTATCCCATGCTGGGCATTAAATATAATGCCTGTAGATTAAATATAATGCCTGTGGATTATTTATAATACCTGGATTATATATTTTGCATGTTACATGTATACTACATTCACTATATTCCATTTCTGGCTAAGTATTGATCTTTTTTGAGTTACAATTTTATGTATTTCGTCGAAAATTCGTCTTCTTTAATTGAAAATTGTATAATTCATTTGAAAAGTCATCCGTTTTAGCTTGAAATTCAAATTTGCGGTTTGAAAATAAATTTATTGTTAAAAATGAACCTTTTTGTTGAAAAACAATAGTTTTGGGTTGAATATTTCTCTTTTTGACTTAAAAATTCAACAATTTGGTTAAAGTTTTTCACCTTTTTGACGAAAGAAACTAACTTTGTTAAAAATTTGCCTATTCGTTTTGAAAATTCATCTCTATAGCTTGAAAATTTAGCAATTTTGAGGAAAATTTTTTTTTTTGGGGTTGAAAAATTCATCTCCTGAAGTTGGAAATTTATTTGCTTTTGTTGAAAATTCTACCACTTGGTTCAAGATTTATGATGTTAGGTAAAAATTCACCTCTTTGGGCACAGCAGTTAGTGATTTAAATATTTTTAAAATACCTCTTATAATTAGAACAACAAAATTGTAGCTTGTAGAAGAGATAAGGTTTGTGGAAAATATAATTTTTATAGGTCTGTGAATAAAAATAGGCTCGTCGCATGAGAAAATGTTACAAGATTAAGCAGTTTTGCTGTAGGCCAGTAAAGACTGACGACATATCAGTTTAATCTAAACAAATATTCAATTAAGACAAATTACGCGAATATTCATTAATTTAAGGTGTGTTTGCTTCAGGTGAACAGATATGCATTTTTATATTAATATCATATTTGTCTGATTGAACAAAATATTTGTTCGGAATGGTCTTCTTCGCATTCTACACTATATGAAACATTTCGTCCAACTAAGTGAATAAATCTTCAATTGTCCAATGTAATTATTTTACAGAAATAAGTATTTATTTTTCATGAATAATGTAATATTTCTTATCAAATGAAATATTTTCTCGAACTAAATAAATGCGTATGTATGTAAACGCAATACTTCATTAATCTAAAGAAATGTTTCATTGGTATAAATGCATCAAGTCTTTGTATCAAATAAACATATTTCTGACCTAATTAATATTATTTTGAATTGATTGATTATTTATCTTACTTAACCAAACCAACAGACTTGATTCAGTTATGAACAAAGTGAATAATTCGAATGCGTCCTGATCAGTTCGAAGAATTTAACTCATTGAATAAAATAAATATTTAATTAAAGGACTAATTAGACTTTAACGAATCTAGATCTCCTGTGTCCATGATATCGTTTTCGTGAATGAACGAAATAATAAACTTGGTTCCAAGCATTTTTTTTTTGGCTTGTGTATTAATATTATTAAATTTATTTGAAACTCAAGCTTTTTAAATTTAATTTAATATAGTACCCACATTGATTTTGTCTAAAAGAATTTATTTTCTCATCTTCGTGAAAAATCGCCCTATTTTCCCTGTTTCCAGAGCATTTTGGCCTGTATAATATGGTATTTCAGGGACAAGACTCTTTGATTTTTACTGATGTACATTGTCTAAAACGTAGTATTTGAAATGCGACTACCTATATCAATAATGCGTCAATCCTCAATCTATTACGCGGTTGTGAAACACTGAACACCTGCACGGAAAACATTTCTAATTCAAACAGAAAGATAGCAGAAAATTAAGTCGTTTCGTTTCTAATAATGTTTTTAGCTGGATTTAAGATAATAAACATTGGGTTGGGCAATCTTTTTTTCCACAAACTGAAATACGGTTATTTAGTGATAATATCCCCACCTATTTTCCACTCTGCTATCTGCGTATGTACATCCGTCTGACAGTATATATATTAGCATGTGGATTCTAGAAAAATCAGAAGTTGTATATCACGAAATTTTAATCGAGCTAGTTTCGTCAAAATAGAAGGAATATGAGGGCTTTTCCGGGACCTCTCCTTCTAATCTTCTTGATTCTCATCATCGAAACTGGTAAGTATTGTAATAATAATCCGAAAAGCGGACACCTCTGATATCTATCATTTACTCTCGAAATGTTCCTATATATTCCATCAATTTTCCTATGCCTTCCCATATAAATTTCATATTCTTAATACTACCGATATTCGAAAGTGTTCCGAAATGTTCTCAAATATTTTCACATAGTTTACTGCATTGTTCGGGGCTTTGACGATTTCAACACAATGTTATGACTCCGTGATGAAATCCGCATCGTCAGTCATTATGCATCCCTTGCGAGGGAGAAGCAACTCTGGTAATCTTGTAAGACAGAGGTTTCCAATTCCAATCTAGGGTAATCTACTTGTGATCAGAATGAATCCATTCACAATCCAGGTGAATCTATTGTAATCTACTTGTAATTCAGATAGTTCGCAGTAACTATCTCGGTGAGGACGGGAGTAATGTGGGAGGGGAGGTATAGATATTTTAGATTGATCTGGAACTCTTGTGTTATTTATTTAAACAACATTTTCGTTTCACAATACTGCTGCGACCCAGGTTGTCGATCAATCTCTCTAGCGATCACCCCAAGTGAAGAGCCGCACAAAGTCATCATGTGAAGCTCCTCAAATTGGCGTTGAAAATCCCTGCATTTGGCTGAAAATTCTTTTTTTCCCAGTAGGAAATTTATCTTCTTCGTTGAAAATTCAAGATTTTGGTTTGAAATCAAACTATATCGCAAGAAATTGATCTACTCTATGGGAAACTCAACAATTTGGTTAAAGATATTTTTTACTTAAATATTCAATTGTTTTGTTGAAAACTCGTCTTTTTAGTTCGAAAATTTAACCAAATTTTAACATAAAATTCTTTTTTTTTTGTGTTAAGAGATATTTTTTTCACTTCAGATTTTACTATTGACCGAATTCATTTCAAATCAGACAGGGTTCCACGTGTAGTCGCAGAATCTCTCGGGAACGCAACATGTTGTTTTTTAGAGAAAATTAGTCGATAATTATTTTTTCGATTCGCAAAAAAAATTTTCTAAGAACTTATGCGTGTTTAAATTTTATGCATGGTTTTATGAAAGATCAAATTTTTTTTTTGAAACATTTACAACTTTGCTTCTAATTGAGATATTTATCGTTTTCTTTTTTACTCTCTAGCAGTTATGATAAAAACACACCAAAAATAAAAAAGTTGGAACTTCCATGAAATTTTATTTTTGTCTTCAAACATTGGAAACACGAAATAAAATTTTTCCTGGAAAACCTCGCCTTTTTTATTCTTCAAAATATTTTTGGAAAATTTCTGCAAATAGACGAAAGGCATTTTCTGATCTTTATGCGGAATAAGCCACTTTCTCGTGGACGCAAAAGCTATCGAGCCAGCATAAAACTTACAAGATGTCTTCCTTATCAATGTACAGATTAAAAAAAGGACGAGCCAAAAATATAGATAGATAAACGTTTATTTTTCGGCCTGATGGCCTTAACTAGTGATGCATTCGATACAATTTTGAGAAAATTCGATATTTTCTTGAAACATCTTCAGATGAACTCAAAACTTCATTATGATCGAGAATCTCCGTGAAGTTTTGCGTTCATCTGAACATGTTTCAAGAAAATCTCGAATTTTCTCGAAATCTTCTCGAATGCATCTCTAGCCCTAACAAATTGACTTGCCTACACTTCCATTTTTTACAGAATTTTGCTTAAACTAACTCTTAAAGCTAACATCTATTCACACCTTATCCCTAAGACCGCTCGCTCTTATCGCCGTTTCTTCTTTGTCTTGCCTCCCACGCATGACCCTACTTTCTCGCTTTGCCTCGCATTGCTAAACTCTGCCACAGTGTCTTATAACTAATAATTACTCATCTAATACTTGAAATACTTGAATTTTACTTTATTTACAACCTTTACATCTCCATTCCTCGTCCTCCTTCCTTTTCTCCTTCACCATTTAACCCAAGACTCCCTTCACTTATGCTGCTGCTCTTTTATCCCACCTTTTATGCAGCAATACCTAAAAGCTTATTCCACTTCTTTCAACCTTCTCGGACTCATCCAACCAGTGCTCCACTCTTGCTTCCCCCTTCCCTCAAGGAAGCCTAGGTACACAAACTCTTTCACCTCTTGCACTGCCTTTCCCTTCCACTTCCACTTACATCCATTATTTCTTCCACCTGCTTCCCTGAACACCATAATCTTCGACTTCTTCGCATTCAGTTCTAGCATACTCTTATCCAGGTATCTTCATAACCTCTTCATCATCTCCTTTAGTGTCTCCCCGCTCTTTGCTAGCAGCACTATGACATCTGCATACAGCGTAGTCATTAGCGTAATCCCTTTACAATTTACGGCCTTTCCCTATCTTCTTTCATATATAGTGACACTATGAGCATCTCTCTTCACCCTCCTGGGAACCACTCACCTCTCAATACTTTCTTCACTTCCTTCATTAGCCTCTGACTTACTTCTTCCGTACTAAACCGCCACCCTTGGTTCTCTACCCTTTCTAGCACTGCTGTCTTTGACCTTGTTAACTTCCTCATCTGTTTCTCTATCGCCTGCTTACTCAACTCCTCAACCTATTTATTATCGTCCACACGTCCGCCTCTCTGTTAACACTTCTCAAATTCTCTTCTAGATCTTTCTTCTTTTCCAGTTCATTTTTTTCACGTCAATCTAAACCCATTTGTCATTTCTGCGTACTCCTCCCTTTATGCAGTTTCCTTCTTCCACTTTTGTACTTCCTCTTCAATTACCTATTCATCTCGTTATATTTCGTATCCTTCCTTTGCCTCACCACTTCTTCCTTCTTCTTTCTGAATATCGTCTTTTGCACACACTCTTTCACTTTCTCTTTCAAATCCTCCCATATATCCTCCACCGACTCCCCTTTAAAGCTAATCTTTCCTAACAGCTCTTGATACTCCTCCATCGCTTTCCTCGTCGAGCACACTCTATCCGCCATCGAGCCTTCTGTCCAGCCCTGCCTTCCACCGCCCTCCCTACTTATCCCCAACTCTATTGGCTGATGGTCTAATTCTACCCTCCCTTGCACTGCAAAATCTTCGTCTCCTCCCACACTTGCATGGTCATGACTACATAGTCTATCACCGATACCCTTAACTTACTTACATATGTGTATTCTCCATCTTCGTACCCTGTTACCATACGATTCGCCAACGCCCAACCCCTATCCTCCATCCAGTCCCTTAGAATCTTCCCGTCCTTATTTTTTATCTCATCCTTCGATTTTCTTTCGAAGCTCTCCCATTTCCTCTACAGGTCCCCTTCACTCCCAATTCACGCTCTATTCTATCCCATTCCGTTCGCTACCCATGTGTCTACAACATCAAGATCCTGAATATACCACCAGAACACCTGATCTTCTTTCTTTCCCCCTGCTATGTTTAAGTATAACACCTTCACTACTCTTCCACCCTGCTTTACCCCCACTTTTCTACCTCCTACGAAATGAATTTCCCTGTACTTCCTTCAGCACCTCCTTGTCTGGCCCCACACCCACATATCCTCATCTACCTTTATTTTTCGATAAATTATCTACACCACTTTCCCTTTACTCCTCTCCCCAATAGCCCTGTCGTTCAGCATTCTCTGCACCTCCCTTTTCTTCCTCGTCAAATCGTGGTCGATCAAAACCTTTCTACCCTGTATCCGATTTCATTTCGCATCACCCCGAACGTCTCTTCCCAGCTCTCCAATTCCATGACCAGCGCTTCCTTCACCTTTCTCCCCCCATCATTCTTACTTTCCCTGCCTTCCCTTTAACCCATCATATGCTCTACAGTAGCACTGCACAACCTCCCTTTCTTTCCTGCTCTTGATCTTCAACCCTCTTATTACAATATTATTTCTGCTGGCTGCCCTTTCTTTTCCCTCCATTCCCATCTCCATTACCATTATCCTCTCCCCATCACCTTTTCATTCCTACGGTCTTCCACTTTCTCTTCGATCATATTCTCTACCCTCTCCTAGATACCTTTTTCTTGATCAACCCCCTGTCACCTACTTCCACTTCCGACCTGCCCACAACCTTCTCAGGCCATTTTTCCGTCCTTTCCTTGCACCCCCCGATCACCTCTTCCAGCTGCTTCATTTCAACTTCCTTTTCCCGCCTTACTGACACCACCTCCCTTTCTCATCCTCCTACTTGCTCCCTCAATTCTTTCACCTGCTTTACCCATTTCTCATCTCTGATCCTCAAGTCCTCCCTCATGTCTTACATCTAATCCTTATTTCCTGTTACATCCCCCGACATGTGTCTCTCAAGACTGTTCTTGACTACTACTCCAAATTTCCCCTTTATCTGAATTTACTCTACTGGCATAGTCCCTGCAGACACCCCTTTCTCTCCCTCTACATAAGGATGGGCAAAACAAAAAATGTTGAATTTTGATTATGGCTGGCAAAAATCTTCTTCTACATATCAGAATGAGTCTCCTTGATTTTTTCAAATTTTTAAAATGATACCTTTAGTTATAATTGTAAAAAGTAAATAACTATACGTGAAAAAAAGTAAATGATTTATTTAAAAGCAATGAAAAATTGTGGAGCTCTTATAGCAGATACCTCCTTGTGGTGAGTTTTAAGTTACTGTGAAAATAAGCACAGAGCTGCAAAACTTGAGTAAAATTTAAATAATCTGCGAATTAATACGAAATAATAGAGCAATAGCTCAAGGCTCATGGAAACAAAAATCTGAAGAAATCATGGGGACTCATTTTGATATGTAGAAAAAGATTTTTGCTAGACATAATCCAAATTCAAAAATTTTGTTTTTTCGGACCACCCTACTCTACATCCCCTGACACTGGGAGAACTACCCGTGTCCCCCTCGAAGGTCCAACTTCCTGACCACAAACTCACACTCTCCATTTTCAACCTAACCTCACTTTCTCTCTCTCCTGGGCTTGCACCCTCACACTCCACTTACATCTCACACACAAATTCCGTAATCTCCTCTCGCCACCTGTCAGCAAACGCGTTCTCACTATTGCCAGCGACATGCAAGCCCTTGTGTATTCCAAGCATTCCAAAGTATTCTTCGAGATTATATTCCTCGTACACGCAAAATAAGAATGGTCCACTTTTCGTAATAATAACTTTTCCAATATTTGGCATATGTAGATCCTCGGTCAATACCTAGACCATTTGGACGAGATATGATGTGTTTTGTATATATCAGCAGTCCTCTTACAGAATCATCGGAAGATCCGCACCAAAAGTCGAAGGGGAAGAAGATAAGGGTTCCGCAACCATATGGAGAAACACCAATAAGAGCAGGTAGTCGCGCTTATACGATAATTCAGAGAGGCAATGTAATGCCGTCTGGAACTATATAATATTATATATAATATTCTCACGATGCTCCTGGACTACAACAATCTGTCGACGAACTTGCGGCTGCAACAGCCGGACACCGTTAGTAGAAAATTCATTCATTCTGTTAAAAATTCTACCGTATTTCGATGAAAACTTTTTTGCTCTGTTGAAAATTACGTTTGAAACTGAAAATCTATCTATTATATTTAACGTTGAAAATTCACCTTTTTTAATTGAAAATTCAACTACTAGGTCAAAATTCCCATCAGCTTGTTAAAAATTCATTTTTCTGGTAAGAGATTCTTGAGTTGTGTTGAATATATTTTTCGAACATTAAAATATATCCTTAGCAGTTCGTTTTCTAAAATTAGATATTAACTTTATTAATTGCAAATTAAACTATATATTTTTTGGTGAAAATTTGTGTTTCTAAGTTGATAATAAATTATTAATCCTGCTAAAATTTCGTTTTTTTCGTACAAAAATTGAGATTCATCTTTTTGGTTTAAAATTGATATATTTTGGTGAAAATTTAAGCATTTGTTGAAAATTCAGTTTTTTTTGTTAAAATCATTTTTGATCGATACGAAATTTATTTTTTGTTTGGAAATGCATCAGTTTTGATAAACGTTTATCTTGTTGGTGAAAAATTTACCTTCATATTTTTTGTATTTTTTGTGTGTTTTAAATTAACTTTTAATGTCGAAAATGTAGAAGTAAAATTTTTGGTTGGAAATTGATCATTTTAGTTGGAAGGTCATGTATTCTGTAAGAAAAATCGTCTTTCGTGCTGAAAATATAAAAATTTAGTAAAAAAAAGCATCGGTTTTGCTTTAAATTTCAATGATATGGTTGTAAATGAATCTTTGGGTGAAAAATCAACCTTTTTGTTGAGAACTCATGTTTATGGGTCGAAAATTCCTCTTTTTGACTTAAAAATTCAAAAATTTGCTTAAAAGTGATTTCTTTTTTAACTCAAAGATCCTTCTTTAACGAGAATTTGTCATTTTCGCTTGAAAATTTGTTCCCTTAGGTTAAAAATTTAACTGTTTTCATGAAATTTTTTTTATGTACACTTTTAGTTGAACATTTATCTCTTTGATTGAAAATGCATGTTCATGATTGAAAATTAAATTATTTTATTGAAAATAAATCTACTTCATTGCAAATTCAACAATTTCTTCGAAGTCATTTCTTGGTTGAGAGATTGACGGTTTTGTTGGAATTGTATGTATTTTGTTGAAAATTCGTCTTTTTTGGTAGAAAGTAATATCGTTGATAATAATTATCAGTTTTTTTTAAAGTATCATTTTTGTGTAAAAAGTCAACTATTTTCTTTAAAATTCGTTCCTTTGGTTGAATTTACGTGTTTTTCAATTTAAATCAAACGCTGTTTCAGATGAAATATAAACTATTAAATTTTTGTTTTATAATTTATCTCATTTAGTTAAAAATTTATCTTCTTTGTGGAAAAGTCAAGACTTTCGACCAAAGGTAATTTTTTGTTCCATTGCTGAAACTGTTTTATATTACCGTAAAATTACTATTCAAGCCAAAAGAATCTCCAAATACAAAATTTTTTTTCATTGAATTTTTTTGAACATTTGTTCCTAAACACTTCTTTTTTCAAATTGTAAGCTTTTATTTTTTCCAAAATTTTATGATTTCACCTTTTCTTTTATATGAATTTTCTTATTTTTAAAATCATGCCAGCATAATTTATTTACAGACTGAGATGAACTGTTGATTGAAAAAATGTTTTAACAACATTTACAGTGGTAAAAGTTTTTTTTTAAACACAGAAAATCATCTGTAGATTCTAAACTTCTGAAACAGAATTTTTTATTAATTTTTACTTAGCTTTCAGTACTCCTCACCAGCTTACTTTCCCTTTCTACCGAAAATTTCTGCTCATATTTACACACTGAGCTCCCCGTTATAATCCCCAAACTTATTCTCCCTGTCTCCCTCCTGAAAATATAATTAGGCATAATAATGACCAACCCCAGTGTCTACTTAACATGCCTGTCTTGTATCCTATTAACCTCCTCACCTTCCTTACATCCCCACATCATCACTCCATAAAGTAAGACACTCATCACTAGCGATTCAAATAATTTCATTCTACTTCCAAAATCATCGGAGCGCTACTTCTTTTCCAGACCCCACAATAGCCTCATCACCACATTTGCTCTTTTCACTCTCTCTTTCATATGACTATCCACTCCACCATTTCTCCGAAACAGGGAGCCTGGGTACAGAAACACTTTCAGCTCCTGCAGTGCCTTTCCCTTCCACTTCCACTTACCACCATTATTTCTTCCACCCCCTTTCCTGAACACCATAACCTTGGACTTTTCCGCATTCAGCTCTAACCTGTTTTTATCCAGTTATCTTCTCAACCTCCTCATCATTTCCTTTAATGCCACTCCGCTCTTTAATGTCAGCACCATGTCATGTGCATACGCGAGTGACCATAGTCTAACCCCTCACACCCCTAACCACTATCTATCCAGAAACCCTTCGAAATTTCCTCCCTTCCTTTCACTCTATCTTTCGTCTCTTCATATACCTCCTTTTCCCTCTCGATCAGGCCTCTCTGCACTCCCCTTGCCTTTGTCGCCCCTGACAACCTCCCACTGTACACCGACGCAATCGTGCCCTTGAGATCCAAAAAAAACACGTAGACTCTTGACCCCTTCTTCGCTAATTCTTTATCCACCACATGCTGCAGACCGTAGATATTGTCGATAGTCATCCTAACCGCCTTGAAGCTCGCTTTGTCTCCGGCAATATTCCTCTCCCCTCGACATCCTTCCGCAGCCTCTTCACCAATGCGATCGCGTAAACTTTGTAGGGCGTATTCATTAGCGTAATCCCTTTATAATTTACGGCCTTTCCCTATCTTCTTTCTGATACAGTGGCACTATAAGCCCCTCTCTTTACCCTCCTGAGAACCCCTCGCCCCTCCATGCATTCTTTACTACCTCCTTTAGCCTCACCCTTACCTGTTCTGTACTAAACAGCCACACATCGTTCTCTACCCTGCCCAGCACTGCTGTTTTTGCCCTTGTTAACTTCCTTATCTATTTCTCTACCGCCTCTTTATTCAACTCCTCAACCTGTATATTATCTCCTAAACCTGTTTATTATCGTCCACACGTCCGCCTCTCTGTTAACACTTCTCAACTTCTCTTCCAGATTTTTCTTCTTTTCCTGATGATTTTTCTTACACATCAATCTAAACACATTTCTCATTTCTACCTACTCCTCCCTTTACGCAGTTTCCTTTTTCAACTTTTTGTATTTCCACCTCAATTCACTTTTCATGTCCTTACATTTCGTATCCTACAACCGCCTCGCCATTCCTCTCTTATTCTTTCTGAATATCTTCTTCTGCACACACTTTTTCACTTTCTCTTGAAAACCCTCCCATATCTCCTCCTCCATCTCCTTCCTCGTGCAGTTCACTCTCTCCGCCATCAAACCTTTTTTTCCGCTCTGCCTTCCGCTGCCCACCCTACTTATCCGCAACCCTAGTGGCTGATGGTCTGATTCTACCCTCCGTTTCACTCCGAACTGGCCGTCTCCTGCAACCGTTACATCTTCATGACAAAAAAGTCCATCACCGATACCCCTCACTTACTTAAATATGTCTATTCTACATCTTCGTCCCCTGTTATCATACCATTCGCCACCGTTCTGCCTCTATCCTCCATCCAGTCCCTCAGAATCTTCCCATCCTTATTTTTTATCTCACCCTTTGATTTTCTTTCGAAGCTCTACCATCTCCTGTACAGGCCCCTTCCCTCCCAATTCACGCATTAAAATCCCTTTCCAAGTATCACTACTTCCTCTTCACTTCCCCCTAGCAAGTCATCCACCCCTTCTTTAATCTTGTCCATCCCATCCTTATAGTTCATTGTCACAAACTTACGCGTTAGCCCTTCTATCTTTCCTACCCTCATCTGCACGCTCGCCCTCTCTACCTCTACATGAATTTCCTTCTCTAATTCATTTCTCACCCCCGTTACAATTTCTCAACCAGTCTTTCCTTTTTCCTTCACTCTCACCGCCTCCTAAAGCCTCCACCTCTACCTCCTTGCAAGCTCTGGCTCTATTATATCTCATTCCGTTGTCTATCCATGTGTCTACCAGTCCCACAACATCAAAATCCTGAATATACCTCCAGAACACCTGGTCTTTTTACACTACACCTGCTATCCAATTGCAGGATCACCGCTTCCTTCTCCTTTCTCCCCCATCCTCCAATCCATACTTTCCCTACCTTGCCATTAACCCATCCCATGCTCTATAGTAGCGCTTCGACAACGTCCCTTCCTTCACCGCTCTTGAGCTTCATCCCTCTTATCACAATATTATTTCTTCTGTCTGCCCTTTCTTTTCTCTCCATTCTCATTTCCATTACCATTATCCTCTACCCATCTCCTTTTCATTCCTACGCTCTTCCACTTTCTCTTCGATCATATTCTCTACATTCTCCTACGTTCCTTTTTTCTCGATCAACCCCCTGTCACCTGCTTCCACTTCCGACCTGCCCTCAACCTTGCCAGGCCATTTTTCCGTCCTTGCCTTCCACCACCTGATCCCCTCTTCCAGCTGCTTCATTTCGACTTCCTTTTCCTGCTTTACCGACACCACCTCCCTTTCTACTCCTCCTGCTTGCTCCCTCAATTCTTTCGCCTGCTTTTTCTATATTTTATCCCTGATCCTCAAGTCCTCCCTTATGTCTTCCATCTAATCCTTAGTCCCCCTTACATCTTCCTTTAGTCTCCTAATCTCACCTATCAACATCCCTAAAGCTTCCTTCTCCGACGTCCCCTCCATTTGTGAAGTCTGCGTTGTTGACAATCGTGGTGTGTAAAAAATTTCATCCGCGTCCACTTCACAACTAGAACTGTCAGCACTCTCGCTGATCACTTCCCGCCCTTCCACATCCCGCTCTTCCGACGGTAACTGTGAACTCTCTATGCAGTACATTTAGAAACCGACATGTGTCTCTCAAGACTGTTCTGGATCCACACAAATTCCGTAAACTCCTCTCAACACCTGTCAGCTAACACGTTCTCAATACCGCCACCAACATGCAAGCCCTTGTGTTTTTCAAGCAGTTCAAAGTATTCTTCAAGATTATATTTCTCTTACACGTAGAATGAGAACGGTCCACTTTTCGTAATAATAACCTATTTAATATTTGGGAAATGTAGATCCTCGGTCAATGCCTAGTCCGTTTGGACCAGATATGATGTGTTTTGTATATATCAGCAGTCCTCTTACAGAATCATCAGAAGATCCGGACAAATATTTGAAGAAGAAGAAGAACAGGGTTCCGCAACCATATGGAGAAATGCCAATAAGAGCAGGTAGTCGCGCTTTCACGATAGATCATAGTGGCAATGTAATGCCGTCTGAAGCCTACGTACCATACCCTCACGATACACCTGTGACTCATCCTGAACTACAACAATCTGTCGACGATCTTGCAGCTACAACATCTGGAATCGGTTAGTTGAAAATTCCTGTATACTGTTGAAAACTCAACCTTATTCAGGAAAATACTTTTTTCCTTTGTTGAGAATCACGTTTTGAACTGAAAATCCAACTATTCCATTTATCGTTGAAAATTTACCTTTTTTAATTCAAAATTCAACGACTAGGTCAAAATTCCAACCAGCCTTCTAAGTTGATGATGAATTATTAATTATGCTCAAATTTCTTCTTTTTCGTACAAAAATTAAGATTTATCTTTGAAAATTCATCTTTTTGGTTTAAAATTGATATATTATGGTGAAAATGTAAGCATTTGTTGAAAATTCAGTTTTTTTTTGTTAAAATCATTTTTGGTTGACACAAAATTTAGTTTTTGTTTGGAAGTGCGTCAGTTTTAACAAAAATTCATCTTGTTGTTCAAAAATATAACTGCATATTTCTTTGTATTTTTTTTGTGTGTTTTAAATTATCTTTTTATGTCGAAAATGTAGAAGTACAATTTTGGGTTGGAAATTGATCT
>JAWWEA010010134.1:0-11079 GCA_035222095.1 Andricus quercuspetiolicola | reverse complement strand
TGGTCTAGCCACGCGCAACTAAAAAAAAGTTAACCAATAGGAAGCTGACCACCACCGGCTGACATATTGGATAAGTACCCGGTTGAAAAAATTTGCCCAAAATTTTTGGCCAAAATTGTTGGCCAAAAATATTGGGCAAAATTTTGTTTCAAAATTTTGGGAAAACTTTTTGGGCAAAAATTTTTGGCGAAAATTTCGGGCTAATTTTTTGGGCATAAATTTTGGGCAAACTTTTTGGGCGAAAATTTTGGGCAAAAATTTTGGGCAAACTTTTTGAGCAAAAATTTTTGGCGAAAATTCCGGGCAAACTTTTTGGGCGATGTTTTTAGGTAAAAAAATAGATTTTCTTTCCTATATGACATTTCTATAAAAATTTGTCAGAGAAGATATAAAAAAAAAAGATTTGGTAATCAGAATCGCCGGTATTAGAAATGAAAAATGAAGGGAACATTAGTGTTAATTGATTAATTTTTACATGATTTTATAATAGTTCCTGGTCATCTTTTTATCTTACCTCCAATTATATACCGCTTGTACTTAAAAAGCAAGAACATACGTCAAATATTATTTGATAGTCCAGATATATTTGCAAAAAAAAGCTTTGTTGATCGTAATAGAATTCGAAGTAATTTATACAATAACAAATTTTATTTCCTTTCTTCCCCGTTTGCCTGAATCGCTCCCCTTACTCGATTGAGGGCACACGCGCGCACACGTTTGAAAAGAAAAAAAATTACTCCCTAGGCATATGGACGAACACGGCCTCGCCCGTGTTCGTGTCAATCTGACGTGCGGTCGAAATCAAACGATAGCGTAAATAGTGACGCTTTTGTTCAAGAATAGAGTTATACAAGCTCATCAAATAATTATGAAAAAATATAAACTCTTAATAACGTGAAATTAAAAAAGTAGAAAACGAATTCTTGCACGGCTTTATGCGTCTTCTGAAGATAAACTGGATTGTTGATGAGTTACATCTTGCGCAGCCTTTTTTTTCTTTCTCTCAGCTGCTTGATGTCTCTGCACTGGAAAAAAATATTGTTTTGTTACACTGAATGGAAACATTTTTATAAAACTTTTAATTAAACTCACGTATTCTTTTTTCTGCTTCGATCAAAGCATTTATATGCTCGCTGATATAGGTCTTCCAGTGGTCTTTATGGAATGTCGCTTCTTTTCTAGAAGTAACGACTTGGTCAACTCTACAGAAGAATGTTGCTAAAAGATATAAAATATTGTTTGCCTATGAAAATTGTAAATATATCATGGAAATTTAAATAGTATCATATTACATCTCATCACTGCTTTTTCTTCACGCGTGAATACTGTACGTTCCCGTCCCGGGAGGCGCTCGGATTTACATAATCCAATTTTAAAAAATTTGTCAATCAAGTATTCTTCCTTAAAAATCGCATGCAGCAGTAATCTTATCCATTCTTTCATATCAAACTCCTTTTTCATCTCTTCCCACCATTGATATCGTATGCTTATGCCATATTTAAGGTGCATCATGTGTCTCTAGCAAAAAAATAGTACATTACATGCCTAGGAAGGTAAAGAATTGGCAAGGCCATAGCTCGGGTAAATTGACACCCGAGGCAAAGCTGAGGGTATCAAACATGAGCTATGGGCTTGCCATTTTACCTCGTGTGGCGTGTATACGATTTTTCGTGCCAGCGTGGCCGGGAAGTGAAAGTCCCGCCCGCTGGTGCAAAAAATCACATTAGTTGGTGTACATATTTCATATGCATATTTTTCCAATTACTTTTTTACCGTCCGTTTCGTAGTACGACTTGTAATTTTGTTTTTCTGATTTGTTCATCAAATCCGAAAGGTACTCTTCGTCACTGGCTCTGGTATAACGTTTGGGTTTCTTTTCTTTGTTTGAATCCGAATCAGAGCTCTCCATTTTTTTGTACTTTTTTGTTCCAGTCAAACGATTATGGGGTTTCTTCGTGTCTGAAATTTTTCACACAATTAAAATTTTCTTCAACAAATTTTAGCAAACTTCAAGTAAGTTACCACTTTTTTTAATAGCGCCCTTTCCCACACTTCTTTCATCACTGCTCGAATCTATTCTCCTTTTTTTTTCTTAGTCTTTGTAGACTTTTGATTTTCTTTTTCAGAATCAGTATCTCGAACATCAGCTGTTACTTCTTTCTGCCGTCTGAAACTCTGGTCCCTGTCTTTCTCAAATGTCTTAGTTTTGAAGGATTTACTTGCAGAATAATGTTTTTTATTGCTATCGCTACTCGACTTCTTTTTGCGAAGTAAAGATTCACTTGTGAGTTTTTCTATTGTTTTAGTATTATTGGTAAGTATTTTTTTAAGGTAAGCATCTTCTTCATCACTTTCATTGTTTTTGTTTGTTGTTACATTTGCACCTTCACAATATGAAAATTAGTAGAATAATATGTTTTACATATTATTTTTGAAATATTTACAAAGTGCGGGAAAAAAATTAGTTTACACTAGTTAACGACATGTAAAATAAAACACTTGAACGTTTCGATGACTTACAAGATGACTGGGAATAGCCAGGAAGATTCACCTCCAGATCAACATTTTTCATATGACCCATTTTCTTTCCATCAGCATTTATCAGGCTTTTATCTTTGACTCCCTTGGACTCATCTTCACTCTTATCAGTGCTGTCACTAAACTTCTGCCTTGTTTTAGGATCTTTCCGATTGTTATCAGTATCTAGAAGTATAAAAAATACAAATTCTTCAAACTTATTTTAGCATTATTGAACTATTTCCATCTATGGTACAAATTTTATCATGCGTACCATGACCCTGGTCTGAAGACTTTTCTCCAACATTATCACCTAAGCTTTGACCTGAAAATAATATATGGAAGAACTCAACTAATAAATTTTTATCCAGAAAAAGTTACACTTCAAACCTTTCCAAGAATTAGATTTGTAATTTTGAAATAAGATATTATCATCACAAGGTAAATCAAAATCATTCAACTCCACGTTAGGGCTAGATGGTTCTAAAAAAAAAAGAGAAATTGTAAATCACTACTCATTCCTGAAATCTATCAAAATAACATTATTATTATTACTATTCTTTTTACCTTTTGAGTGAGAAGATGTCATAGTTTCCAAAGTAACAGATTCTTCTTGAGTTCTCTCTGTGAAAAATACAATGGCCATGATACATTGAAAATATTTACGTACAAAGTTTAATTTCATTTTCGAGCAGTTTCTATTACCTAAAGGATCTAAAGAAACACTCTGTTCAGCTATTATACTTGTAGTTGTACTCTGGAAATGTTTTATGATGTCTCTCGATTTTAGTAAAACTTCATTATTTTTCTGCAGCTTGGCTTTCAAAATCTCTATTTCTTCCTCGTGCTTTCTTTTCATCCCTGCTAGTTCTTGAGATTTTAAAATATTCAGGGTGTTCAAATCGTTTATTTCTTTCTGCTTCTTTTCTAATGCACTACTATCGTCATCATAATTCAATTTTAGTTGTTCCATTTTTTTTAGTTTCATAGTCAAAATTTCTTTATCAGTAGCTTTAGCATAATTTTTGGCGTCCTCCTTGATTTTCTGAATTAAATAAAAAATTCATTTTTAATGCATTTTAATAGATAATGTATTCTAATTTATTATCTACAATAACAAATACCTTTTCTATAGCTTTCAAATCTTGAGCTTTTGGGTGGTTGCTGGAAGAAGGTATAGGTGTTGGTTTTGACAAAAGTGGGTTTCCTTTATCTTTTTGATGTGCCAGCTTACTTTTCTTTTTCTCTTCTACCTCTCTTTTTTCTCTTGTAGCAACTATTTCAGTCATAACGTCACTTTTTCTTTTCTTCTCAAAAACTCTTCTTCTTCCAGGGTTCAAGAGCTCTTCTTCGTTTTCTACAATACACATGTAAAAAATATTGTTATAAACATAATGTAAATAACTTTCCAATACTGTATAATTATTTAAGAGTACCTCAACAAGTATCAAGATATTTTTTTATACATTAAATCAATAATATCAAAAATTATCTGACCTGATATTTCAAAAACTTGGATTGGAACTTCTATCTTCGCACCATCCTTTATTTGGAATATTGTGTGTGGAACATCAAAGTTAAATTCTTCAACAGTTGTGAAATCTGTAATCAGCGCTGGGTTTACCAAATGCACTGTGTTTGTTTGATCTCCATAGTAGCGAATGGCTGCTTTTAATTGAATGCTCTGGCCTTGCGCCATAGTATGTGTAGGAACCTATACAGCTGCAAGAGGACAATTATAAACTTTGCGACCTTACAATTTACTTTACCAAGTCATACCTCATAATTTATATTAGAAAAATACATGGAAACTAAAAAATCCCTATATATGATTTACAACCTTGCACTTGACATATTGTCTAAGAAGTTTTTCTTCTTCACGAGGTAAAATGATTAATAAAAATCACATTCAGCTACTTAATATCTTGATTAATGGCACATCACAGAGAGCTGGAATCCGTACAATCTTGATTCAATCAAATGATCATCAGCGACATACAATAAGCAATTGACTCCTGGACAATGGTGTTACATGCCACTTTGAACTGTTCCCTTCCCCTGTAAAATTTCTCACAAAGCATAAAATTCTAATGAACAGCATTATTCATTTTTATATATTAATTATATGAACTACAACTTATCTGACAGTGATGAGTTGATTATTTTTACTGATATTTACTTTCAAACCCTAATCATTTTTACAAACACAATATCAACAACTATTTTGACTTCTCAAGTTTACAATTACATAATATTGTTAAAAGTGTACTGTATTTTAACCAATTATAAAAGGAGGAAAGCCAATTTGTCAACACTTAATCATGGACTGTTTACATTGTGGTAACCTCAAAAGTGACTTCCATGTCCATATGTATGCACATGTGTATGTGGTTTGACACAATGACACCAACTGATAAACTGATAATCCGCACGTGTATGTGTATGTACATACTGCTAGAATTTAAAATTTCATCGCTGTATTTCTAACCTGAACGATGAGTATCTTAGTTTATGTTTGGGTGATTAATTTTTTAAATTGATCAAGATTTTTCATAGATATTGTGAGTCTATAAATGCTCTAATTATTGTATCATTTACTCACAAAGTCTCTGAAGTCGTATAAGATTAATGAAGTGCCACAAATAATAAAGTAGTTGTTGATGATGCTGTGTTTGAAAAATACAGTACATTTAAAAGTAAAGATCAGTCACTGCTGTCATCATTTAATTGTCAGATAAGTTGTAGTTCACGTGATTAATATATATGTAAAAGCAAATAATGCTATTGATTAGAATGTGATTCTTTGTTCTTAATTTTACAGGAAAAGGAAGCAAATTTTATTTATCATTTTTCCTCATAAAGACAGTAAACTACTTGGGCAATGCGTTAAATGCATGTGGTTGTAAATAAAATGTGGAGATTTTTGGTTGAATAGAAAAATTCCCATGTCTTCATTACAGTACCTGATGATCTTCTTTGTTGCTGCTACAAATTGAATAAGGCTTATTGAGACCTTCGCAGAGATCAATTTTCTACACGTCGTTGAATATTTCAGGGAAAAATCAGGATTAATGGGACAATTGAGTAGAACATTGAAAAAATGTTGGCGAGCTGCAAGCTGGCACTGACATATTTGATAAAAAAAAAGCATCTTGTTTATATGTGGTAACCATGGATACCCAAACCGATAGCAACATTACTTAGAACGTCTCTTGACGAATATTCTGTGTTTTTATTTTAATTGTACTTTAATAAAAATGACTTTTGAGTGATGTTTGTTGCATTTATACGTAAGTTGATTGCAGTACGGAGCTTGAATAAATTTAGGAGTATCATAAAGTTTAAATAAATTCTACAGTCGTTGCAGATAATGAATTGTACAACCATGGTTTACTGGCAGGACTGCAACTCGCTTTCAATTTAGCTGATATGTACGCACTCCATAGGTATTAACTGTAATTTTGCAATAATTTATACACTTTCAATTTTAATTTTTTGGTTGCAACTGTTATGAATATTTAATTATTGTTAGATTTTTGAAGAATTATACATGAACGTAAGAGATCTATGAAGAGATTTATGAAAACCGATGATGAAGAGATCTAGAACTACAGAGTGGCGCCGTAATAAAAAGTTACATTTGCATAATTATGAACCAAGCAGCAATGAAGAAGAGGATGGGTTGTATAGAGTGGTAAAATACATTATTTAAAAAAATGATTGTCAGGAGACTCTGCTTCAAAATTTTCATTTAATTTCCATGTTTGGATATACTTTGGATGTAATTCCAAAATGTTTGTTTAGTATCAATACATTTTTCTAATATGTATGATCTACAGATACTTTCTGTTGTAATTGCTCAGACCAGGTTAAGTTTTTCTTTTGAACATTTTAAACTTTTTTGAGTCATGTATAATTATTATTTGTTAAGGAAAATGTTCGTGCACAAAGTTCCTCTCCTGATACATCACTATCTGAGGAATCAATAAGCAGTGATTCCAGTAGACAAGCTTCAATTTTATCACAATCATCCACAACTGTAAATTCCAACAATGTATCTGTGATGTCTGAGTCTTCAAATGAATCTATGAATCGTAATGGAAATTTGCAACAAGAAATACCAGAGTCATCAGATGAGGTAAAATTATTTCAGTGATTTTTTTGCGTAAGATTTATTTTACAATACCCGTAAAATACTTTACTTATAAAAATGCATGAAAATGAAAGTATTAACTATCTTTTGGGATTGAAAAAAGAAAAACTGAATTATAAAGGGGATGGGCTAGTTAAAAATCCAAAAAATAATCTAGTTGTACCATCACAACCATCAAATCATTTATTCTATTTTTTTAAATAACCAAATGGTATAAATTAATCTGTACAAATTTATCTGCCTTTTTAAAAATAAGCGTAAGCAGGCTCTTTAATTATAAAACTGTAAAGAGAATATTAATCAAGACTTTTAGCGACTGAATTTCCAAACAGTGCTTTAAAAACAAAGCTGAAAACTTGTAAAACAGTTACATGTTCACTTCAATCATAAAAGGAAAAACTGAATTGATACACACTAGCATATAAAAAAATTGTTCTTACAGAAGTATGACAAAAGTTTTCTGAGAATGGTAGCAAGATTAACTCAAATCATATTAGAAAAGTCTTGTGTGTCTCAAAATCCAGCCTCTTAATAGACTATACATTAGTAGTAGCTAGATCCATCTAAATAGAAGAAGTATAAAAGAACTATTAATATAGAGCTATATTGACAAAAAAAATCTTGTAAATATATTGTGTGTTAAATATCATCATACCAACATAAGTCAAAGAATTGTCAATCATCAGTGTGTAGAGAAAAGTGTCATCATAGCGACAGGTAATTATAAAATAAACAGAGTTGTATATACTCAAGAATTAGAAATAAATGCTTCCAAACAACCGGTTAGCGGCCCACCTGCACAAAAAAAAAAGTAATGTGTGAGTGCCCTCAATATTGAGAAAGCACAACAAACGATGACAAGAATAACTTACCGAACAACTTGATAGTCTGCAAAAGTATGTGTAGATATTGATGGGTTAAAAGAGAACTGATGCTGTCATGAAAGCTCTAGATATGCATCTATACAATCTATTCAATGTTAAATTAATTGTTGTTAAATTAGCTGCCTGACGCCAAAAATAAAAAATATTCTATAAACCAAATCATCTTAGACTGAAAAATGTTGAACAAAGTTGATAAAGTAACATACAGATAAAATAATATAAATTAAAAGCACTTGCATTTTACCAAACTGATGTTGCTGAATGATTTCCTCAATCAAAAAATTTGATTAATTATAAGAACACTCGCAATTAACAAAACTCCAACGTTATAAAATCTAAACTTTACAAAACTTGGCCAACCGTAACCTCCAGTAACTGCTCCAATAAAAAACATACAACACCGCTATAATTTCAGCAAAAAGTTGATGATGAACACTACTGACAATAAATAGTGTTGTATTTTTGCGTGGAAGGATAAATCGAAGTTGTACTTTGAATACTTACCTTATTGCTAAGAAGAAAATGTAGACGCTTGATTTATTTACGGTTATTGCGATGCTTGTTCACCTCTCTCGTTGCGAGCGCGATCACACACGTATACGCACACACGCACGCTTCACGTATCTTACACTCACACGTACCCAACGAGTAGTATGCTTCTATTTAAAATAGCAATGTTGCAAAATGGTTCTTACATATGTACTTTGTTGTGACTGTTGTGAGCTAGCTGCAATTTGTGAATTGGATAAATTAATTCTTGGAGAACTTAGGAACGAATAAAGCAGACTAAAATTCATTCCTGAATTAATCTCCATTTATAGGGATACGTTTTTCAAATTTCTTGTTTACCAAGTTCAGAATAATTAGCATGGTGAATAATCAATTGATTCTTTCTATTTCAAAAGATAAATCAAAACTGGGTCTGAAGATTATGAATAACTGAACTTTCTTATGAATTTCAAATACCGCATCTCCTCAAATTATTTACAATAGAAGTTGTTTCTACTTTGAAGAAACAATTTTTTTTCAATTTACTTTTCTGAACTTGTTTTTTTAATCAAAATCTCTAACATGTTGAAATGAACTTTGACTATATATTAAAAATTCGAAAACTTTCTATTGATAGACACTATCAACTGACGGTTCCGTTGACGATCAGAGCACTGAAGACGACGATTCTGAAGAAGAAAACAGGATGTACCGAGAATACGGAAACCAAGAGGAGTACGAAGAATCTGATGAAGATAATTCATTTTTAAAACTGAAAAATATTTTGGGAAACGACGAAGATGTAACGCTAACTATTACTGTCAATAAGGCTGACTTGATGTTGGGAGGTTTGAAATTTGGAATGCAGTACGATTTATGTCAAACTGGAATTGCTGATTTGTTCAAGTATGTAAACAGTGCATTACAAACTAAACTTTTGCCAGAAACTAGGTACCTCGTGGATAAACTTTTTAACGCGAGTAACGGCGTTCAGTATTACGCAGTTTGCCCGAATCCGACTTGCAATAGTTATGTTGGTGAGTTCAGCCGACAAGATAGAGAAATGTTATGCAGCATTTGTGGCGAATTAATTAATTTAAAAAGTCCATGTTACTCTAGCTTCTTTGCGGGTTTTAACGTTGAAAATGATTGCAGCAATTTAATTTCAGAAAACATTGATCATATCAATTCTGTGATACAAAAACGATTCGAAGAATATGAAACAGTTGGCGATTTTTGTGACGGAAACTTCATTAAAGAATTTGTGCGATCTTTATCTTATGAAGAAAGAAAAAACTTCGTGACTGCTACTTTTAATACCGATGGAGCGCCGGTATTTGAAAGCTCTCAATTTTCTATTTGGCCTGTACAAATGATCATCAACGAGTTGCCATACGATGTCAGGACTTCAAAAACAATAACTCTAGCTTTATGGTTCGGTAAATTCAAGCCGGACATGAATGTTTACCTTCGACCTTGTGTCGATATGATGAATAGATTGTCCAATATAGTGGTTCGACTTAAAATAGATAATATTGAGCAAACAATGAAAATACACACACTTTGTTGCTGTGTTGATTCAGGTGCTCGTGCGCCTATGCAAGGTATCGTACAATATAACGGTTACTTTGGCTGTTCGTGGTGCTTGCACCCTGGCGTTTACGTACCAACTGTTAGGGGTGGTTGTGTTAAATATGTCACATTGGAGGAGCTTCCACCAAGAAGAAACCAATTGGAAACGATCCAGCATATGCAACTGAGCTTGGATTCAAACATTCCAATCTTCGGTGTCAAACGGCCGTCGTCTCTTATCAACATGGAAAATATGGATTTTATTTCAGGTTTCGTTCCCGATCCGTTGCATTTTGCTGATGATGGTGTTGCACCCCAAGTAACTAGTTATTGGACTGATACGCATGGCCTTCCCTTTTCATTATCAGCTGATGATATAGCGACAGTTAATAGACTTTTAGCCCAAATAAAAGCTCCTAATCAAGTTACACGATTATCGAGAGGAATAGAAGATCGAAGTTGGTGGAAAGGTCGTGAATGGCATAATTGGACTCTTGTTTACAGCATTCCCATTATGTCACAATTTCCTCACATGCGACCGTACGTAGAACACTGGTCCCTTTTCGTAGAAGCATATTATATTATTAATAAGGATAACATACGCCCTCATGAACTGCAAAAAGCCCATCAACTATTTCGAGAATTCGAAGTACAGTCTGAAATTCTTTATACACAGCATAGTATGACGTACAATGTTCACCAGTCTGATCATATAACCCAAAGTACTGTTGATTGGGGGCCGTGTTTTGCTCATAGTGGCTATTGTTTTGAAAGTGGGAACGGTAGATTGTTGAAAAAAATTCATGCAGCGAAAGGTGTCTTATTTCAGTTATGCCGGTCTATCAGTATGAGCCAGAGTGAAATTATTTTACGTGAGCATTTAAAAAATAAACCATTCACTCAGCTCCGTGCTTACATTGATCACCTTGATAATAAGAATGCTAAATTTTGAAGTAAAGGAAATTCTTCTAGATATTTTGGAGCTTCTTTGAAAACAAAATCAAAATGGATTAGAGAACTAGGCTTGTCAAGGTACAGTAGAACATTTACAAAAATGGTTAAAGATGGTTGTTTATATACAACATCAAGAAAGAAGCGGATTAGGTCGAATAATTCGTATGCTATAACGGTATTGGGGACTTATGCTCAAATGAGAGACTTTATATTTGATGAGGAAACCGATGCCGAGTACGTTCTGTGTAAAAAAATTGACATTGTTGATGAAAATAATCCGTTCCCTATCAAGGAAATTTCAGCGATATCTGCAACGGTAACTGCTATTGAAACTTCTAGCATATCAAAAATTTGTGTTTATGTAGCTAATGATAATAAGCAATTTATATGCGCTGTACCAAATAAGTTTCATTATTGAGATTATATAAAGTGTACATACTATTCAAATTGTTTAGGCTTAAGATTGCGATACTATTTGGAAGTGTACTCAACAGGACCCATGTATATATA
>JAWWEA010009936.1:0-11082 GCA_035222095.1 Andricus quercuspetiolicola | reverse complement strand
AAATTCACCTATTTTTGTACAAATACCTTTTTTTAATGAAAATGCAACGACATCTAGTGTTCGATCTAAAATAGACGAAGGTGCACTTATACTCGACACGCTAGCGAGCATACACACACGCGCGTGGGCACCGCACTCGATCTCTTTCTCGCCAATGCCTTACATAGCGCTATCTCCTCCTCGCACATAACAACGTTGTTCTCAAAGGCTAAAACGGTTCAATGTGCCTCGACAGTTCTACTCTCTTATATCTTCTCCTTCTCTTTCATAAATTTTCTCACAAGTCTATCTCGCTCCTCGCCAAACATCCTGCCTGCTGTAAACGTTGCACTGCCTGCCAGCACGAGCCCGTAAGGAATCAAACCATGCCATGTGCTTACTCACCAAAACTGCGACGCTAATATGCTTATTTTCTTATGTTGAACATTAAGGTTGGGAATAATCAATACCTAATTCTAAGTTGATAATTCCAACTTGCATCAATTATGATGCAAATTGAAATTAAAATTAAAAATAAAGAAGAATATAGTAGACTTCGAAGCACTTTACTTTTGTAAAATGCTCCCGAAGTTCCTGACATACACGTGCAAAAGTCCGAGCAAAGGCGTTTAGCTACACAAATTCTGCACACCTAGAAATTGAGTCGCAAGTCGCGCGGTATATTTCTACCTACCTAATCCAAATTCCGCAACTCTGCAAAAATCTCTACCTGAGTTACCTCGGCTATGAACTGCCGAGGCGCGTCGGACAAAAATCAAAATCGCAGTCTACTGAACAACCTGGCTCGGGCCAAAACTACTTAGACTTTTTTTCGTTTGTACGTTGAGATCAGGCATCAACCAAGATTTTGAGACCTAATACCTAGCCCGTAAGTCGCAACGTGTCCTATCCGGGTTTACACGAAATACTTTTTTTCGGACCGGTAACGGTAGCAAGCCGCCAGGATTGATGGGTGTAACCATCGAAATTATATTCGCGATTTGGACGTAAAATTTCAATCTCTATCCGACGGAAGGTAGCACCGTAACAGGAGCGCTCAGTTTTCTTTTCGCGTCCTATTCAATCTACTGAAAAACTAAATTTGAGATCAGTCTAGAAAAAATCGCCCCTTTTCAAATCTTAAAATGAAAAGGAGCAATTTTCTCGGAAGGCTTTAATTCACTTTTACGAGAAGTAGATATATTTTCTATTTCCCGTAAAAGCGAATTCACGAAAATTGACAGGTGTTCGCCCGTGTTTGTGTGTTGCAGATACCTTGGAAGAACTAGAGTACATTAACCAATCCACGCAACGAAAAGGTTTTTGCCCGCTTTGTTGGCAAGAAGAAGAAAAATTAGAAAAACTAAACTTACCTTCGTTCCTTTTTGTTTCCTTTTTTGTCGTTGTCGCGTGTGTCCAACGAACAGCTGTAGAATAAGGACATCTCACGGTGGGCTGTATCGATCTTTTTTTGTTTGCTCTTTTCCTCTACATGCCTGGTACATTCTACCCATTACAGAGCGTGCCCTTTCTGCATAACTTTATTTTCTTACATCTGTTATCATGTTCTTATATTTTGAATAAACTCAGTGTTCGGTAAAAATTCATGATACAAAGTTATTGTCGATACGACCTGCTTTGCGAAACCCCTATTCTAGGATAGTGGGCAACAATTCTCAGTCCGAGAGTAGGGAAACGACCCATGAAATAATTACAGGAAAGACGAGTCCCTCGCCCTTCCTTCAGTTTCAGGGAGCCTCCTCCCGTATCAGTGATTTTAAAATAAATTCGATACTAACAAATTTTGTTACTAGGCAGCAAAGTGTTATTTTTTATCTTTATTTTTAATTAGTCGTACGTGACTAACTGATCATGGCAGCGATGGGGCCTACCCCTGCTGTTCTTCCCACTCAGCTATGCTACTAGTTACTTTTGTTACTAGGCAGCTCACTGAAAATTCAAAAAGCTTTTTTTTTCTCTGAACTTATGAATTTCATGCATCATTGACGTTTCTCAATTATGGCAGTAATTCCTCAATATGAATAATCGAATGAACTTTTGAAAATTGGGTACTTCCAATTTAGATAAAAACCCGGGCATTAAATTGTCAGGGGCCTTTGCCTTAGTTGACTCGGAGTTTCCAATTTGTCAATTTGTTAATTATTTAATTTGTTCATATTACGTTCGATTCAAGAGTTATTTTTGTACGAGACAGCCAGCATTCACAATCATCGTACGGCCCGGAATTGCCTGATGTTCCCTGCGTCATTAATGATAATAATAAGCAAAGGCATCGCGCGGGGACGAAACTACGGAAAAAACTAGCAAAAGCCTGTATCGTAGTGAAAAACGAAGTCCGCGAACCTCAATCCATCGTCTTTGTCACACCGGGAATTTCTGCCAAAGTTCGTGAGCTCCAAGGACTGTGCTCTCAAAAGCTTAGAATACAGAAACAATTTTCCCTGTTTTTTGAGAAAGCTTTTAATAGAGCAGAAACTAACGTTTACCCTATCGAATCTGCTAAGCAAGGATTTGGAAGTAATTAGATACAGGTCGGGATTCCGAGTTCAAAGATCTCAGAGCACTGAGTAGAGATCAAAAGAATCCGGTGACTTTTACGGATCCAACAAGCTTTTTCCGATGTTCTGCGTGTCCAGCCACAACCTTGACTCACGAATTGATTTGTGGGGTGAGGCTAATTACTTCATCTGTCCATGAGACAAGCCTTCCAACCCTATATGGTAATCGTACATGGTACACTCTACTGATTTTTGAATGTTGAGGTCAGTAAACGCCGAGACTAAACCAGGTTGGACACCCTCGATAATTTACTATCGAACAACGACCCTTAACCTCGGAAAATAAAAAAAGGTACCACACAAAGCACCAGAAGGTAGCGTGTATACGGCCAAACCCGACTATATATCATAATCTGAAGAAAACGATTCCCGTGTGCGCAGTCTGGCCAACAATTCGTTCCGTAAATCCCGCGACCCAAGCCGCCCCCACAAGCTCGAACGCGCCGATCTTGGTAATAAACCAAATTCACGTCCCCAGCAAAAAAAGCGAGGGTAGTTTTGAAAAGAGGTAAAAGGAAGAACTAGTGTGCTGATTAAATCAGGCCTGATTAATTATTTGTTTGTGTGTTTGCGTGTCACCTATCAGTCCAATGGAAACTGTGTCAGTTTACAGTGTTTGAATGACAAAATATTATTCTGTATTAATAATTGATTTATTAGAGAGAAGAGAACAGAGTTACAAGTTATATAAAATTAACTTACGCGTACCTTTATACGCTTGAAAGGGCAAAAGAGAGTAGTTTTGTCAATTAGATCTCCTGTGCAATGTAGAGCAGCGAAGAAACTCTACCAGATGTTTGTTTTCTGAAAATAATGTACAAGCAAGTTTCACAAGTGATAGTGCAATACAGAGACTTACAACAGCAACCCAATTCACACCAAGTTCTTTCGCGAACGTTGACATTGCAGACTTTATTCACGAACAAGACTCAAATTAACGATGACCGAAAGTCTTAGCCAACGGCACTTTAGTGCAGTACTCGACACGATAACTAGTTTGAATTTAAACTAGAAAGTACACGACTTTTTCAAAACGATTCATAAACCGATGATCGAAGTAAGCAGTACAACTGCTCAATACTGGAGACAAGTAGAGAGTACGACTGCTTGTTACTGAAAGACGACTACTGGGGCTTATATAGTCCTTGTTACCCGTGGGCTTACTAAAATGTGAAAGAGCACGTTCAATGCAAAAATGTGAAAAAGCGCGTTTGTATGATTTCAATTTTTAAGTTTCAATTTACGCGAGCAATGAATATTTGTATCTTGTCTACTAAGACTACCGGTATTCGCTTACATCTCCTTCTATTTCAGCCGCATGTCATTCGATATGCGAAAAAAGCGCTATTGCACGTGATGACTAATAGAGTCCATCAGCCGCGACGGTCGGTGATCGCGCATCTCTACTCTTGACCTTTCAGGAGTACGAAATTACGTGTCAACATAACCCATAGGCGGTTGTTTTAGTCAGACGCTTTCGGTTACAGTGCGTCTGACCATATACCTCTTATTCCACTAAGTGTGATACTAGTAGGGATGAACTAATGTATACAATTATATTAAAGATTATTACTTAATTTAAACACACGTGTGTATTTATACTTCACATGATTTGGACTTGGTTTTGTAATGGTTTTAACCATTGGAAATATAAATACATTTGTATGATGATTAACAAACTATAATTATTTTATAACGACTGAGTCTACCATTATAGTTTCTCAATGATCGAACATCAGTATTTTCTGAGTGGTTGTCCCTCCATGGTAAAGCCTTAAGTACCTTATGGTTTCTATCTTACCGACCGTAGTGCAGTAACCGTAGTTAGATTCAAACTCAGAGAATATCGGTAATATATCGGCGAGAGACAAAAACAACTGGAGAGAGACAAGAATCATCTCTCTGCCAAATGGAGAGGAAGGACAAAAGAGAGGTGCAACATTCGGAAAAAAATGTCTGGAAGGAATTTTCGAACTCACGAGGAGCAGTAGGGAGAGATAAATTTGGCATGAAGGACAACTGTTTTGGAACAATCTGAAACTAGAAAACCTGACGCGGATCGTTGAGGAGCTTAAATATGCCAAAGCACTGACTCGCGTGCTCAAAGCAGTAGATTTCAGCCTCGGCGACTACATCCGTACTGCCCACCGTATCTTGGAGGTCATTCACATGTCCCACCAAAGGGAATATGCATCTCTCACTCTTGACGTCCGAGCAACTAATACTAGTCTAGCGAGACATCCAGGACCGTCATCTCCGGCTCGAGCTTCCTATCCCAGGAGAGTCCCAACGTAGCTACATGCTGCTGAACAGTCAACATATAGAGTCTTGCAAAAGGAACCCCTACTACAGGGTCTGCACCAACAATTCACCCGTCGATGAAATCGCTAATCACCAGACATGTCTTTGAACGGATGGCTTTACTTCTTAGCCGAGCCCCTGTCCGCCGAGCTGTAGTGCTCCAATCAAACTAAAACTTCAATCAACTTTAAGGGACTTTATCTAATACAGATCGCACCCAATCGTCACCTTAAAACATATGAGCAAACATTCCACGCACTAGCAAGCAAAACTGGATCAATGAAAGTCATCTACGAGCCTCTCTTCCACCTTGATCTGTCCGATCCGTCCCCGCTTTTAAGAAAACATGGAGATCATAACACGAAGTCCGGGAAGGAGAAACAGCATATGGAGAACGGCTCTGCCAAGGATAAAGCCCTTCTTGACAATGAAAGATCCCTGGACGAATTGGAACAGCAATTTAATGAGATAAGCTTGCAACGCCACTCTAAAGCTCACCACTTGATGCTAATTCATGATTCATACGCCGACTTGCTCGTCATGGGCCTGGGCATCTACTACTGTTACTCTAGTGCTACAGCCGGAGTTGCAATAACGCGATGACGCAACCCTGAGACATTCCAAGCGGATCCCAACCCCGAAAACATAAACAACGATGCTGAACTTTTATCGTAGGAATGCAAGGAAGGACTCGTCACCACTACATTACCTTCAATGTACTGAATCCCATCTACGAGCATGAGTCACTCTGCTCGTGAGAAGACGCCTGTCATCTCGCCCAGAATTGCGATTTTGATACCGCCGCACTTCGAGTCAACAACGAAACAACCAGTTCAACTTCCTATGCAGACGCTACAACCATTTGGGAGGATAAGAATCATGTACATCGCGCGCGCGCACGCGTGTGTGTGTGTGTGTGTGCATATAAGGGCATAAATGATCAAAATCGATTTTCATTCCTTTTTTTTCAAACAAGATCTTTCGAACATATAGAACAGAGAGTTAAATTGACCCGAGAATTAATGAAAGGGAAAGAAAGGATGAGAAGCCTTTGGAATAACGGATCCCTTTCAATTGGTCCCAGAAAATCATTATAAGGTAACCTGTGACTTCCTAGTTAATTAAGTTAACGCTTCGTGATTTTCTCTAAATTGAGTCCAGATTAAGATGCCGAAACTCAAATCGAAAATTCGAAAACCGTATACACGAAATGGAAAGAGGTAAAAGATCATTGTTGAAACAAAATATAGTTGTTTAAACGATTGAAAATTAGTTAAAAATACTGAAAAAGTTGTTATTTATCGAATAAAAATAAAGTGTTCAAAGAATACAAAAAAATACCGTTATTAGCATGAATTTTACATAAAACTAATATTTTGCACTTTTTGAGGCATACTTTCAAGAATTTTTTTTGGAGATATGAGTGATGCTGGTTTAATTATTTAATTTGGATGTTGTAGTCGTGCATCTGAAGTATTTTCAAACAAATTTTCAATGATAATTATTCAAAAGTAACCTCGTGACAGCGATCCTCCTGAGGCGCCTCGAAAAAAATTGTTGCGCCGTGAACATCATAACTCGTCACTGGATCATCCAAAACGAAAAAAAATGCATTTAAAAGGTGATATGTTGCCCCAAGTAAGCAGAGGCCTTTTCTATGGCATTTTGAAGCCAAGCACGCGATTTTCGCTAAAAAAAATCGGGTAATTTATTATTGTGAAATAAAAACTAATTGTTGAAAAAAAGTCTTCCTGACTACCTGCTAAATTATGTGTAGAAATAGTGTACCAAGTTTCAAAAGAATCGGTCAAGTAGATTTTGAGTTCTGAAGTTCACGGATTTCAAAAACGTTATTTTCGAGAAAATCGATTTAAAGTTTTTTTTCTCAAAAATCAAAAATTATGCATTTTAGCGTCTTTATGCACAACCGCTCGGCAGAAGGTGTGCATGCAAACTAATTTGTATCATATGTTGAATATTATACAAGATCAGTATGCTAGACAGGTATACGAATAAAATAAAAGGCGCGTACGCTTCCCGCAGCTGCTAAGCAGGTATACGAATCGAGCAAGATGCGCGGTCACTTGAAACGCTGTATTTTCGTTAGTTTGAATACGATTCTCTTGAAATTTGGACACAATATTCTTGAGATATTGTACATCAAAAAAAAATTTTTTTTAATTGGTCATAAAATTTGTTCCAAAACCCTGCCCCCTCCTCAATGCAGTACAGATTTTTAATACATATAGCTGCGCAGTACACTTCTACGGCACTTAGGTCCGTGTATTAGAGCTTTATAGCATAGAGTGGTGCGCAGTGTAGTTCAAGAATGCGAAAGATGTGCAGGGCATATCTGCAATAATAACGGCTGCGCAGTACATTTCTGTGGTGAATATGCACGTATATGGTACGTAAGGCCAAGATTTTAGAAAGATCTACAAAATTATACCAAGTTTGACTTCAAAACTATAATATGAGATCGAAAACTTTATGAATTCTGTATGGTGATTGACGCTGCGCAGTACTGACATATTACAGCTTAAAAATTTTACTTTAATAAACAAACACAGTGCTTCCTAAATTCTAGTATATGTACAATTAGAGTGGTTCTTATTGATACTTCATGGAATTTTTGTTTCAGAATTTATCTGCTCTCATCTCACAGTTTTGTTCATTTACCCAAGAAAAGCTTTCCCCAAATTTGAGCCAAATCGGTTAATATTTAGGGGTGACGCAAAGATCAAGATGTTTTTAATTGATTTTACATGTAAAAAAGTCACCTTTTTGTAAACATAATACTTAAGCGCGACGACAAGTTGCAAATAATTCCGCATTTTTGTATATATTGTTCAGAATTCGTCGGAGGATAAGAATCAAACATTGAGGGTGAATGACTTAAAGCCACTCTTATGGGTTCCCAAAGAAAATCCCATGAGTGACAATTTTGTATGTAACGTAATACTGCGGATTATTAACGCGTTTTGAAAGTTTAGTTTTCATAACTAATCATTTATCTTTAATTTAGGAATATCCAGTCATTTCTTTTTTTTCGGGCAAGTCACGAAATCAAGTATTTTGTAAACGGTTTGATCTTTTTAATCAATGATACTAATAAAATAGTTTGTTTAAATAATTTTACAACTATTCAAATAATACGTGTTTGTTCAAGTATATAGTTTACTCAAAAAAAAGGCGCGGGAAACAATTTATCTCAACAAATTTTCGATAAATTATAATATTTTTTAGTACCTATTTGTTTCATAAGTTTTTTTTAACAAATTCAAATTTTCCGAACAATTATTTTTTGTTAAAATACTTTGTTTTTGCCACTTTACGAAATATTTTTAGGTGCTAATTTGTTTTCTAATAACTCATACCAATTAAATTTGCGAAAAATTTTAAAAATGAACGCAACAATTTTAATTTGTTTAAACATTTAATAGTATTCTCAGAAAACAAATTATTCCTTCAAATATTAAGATCTTTCGAAAAATAGAAATATTTAAACAAAGTAAAATTGCTCAAAAAATTTGAATTTGTTCAAACTTTTACGAGTATTCTTAAAAGCAAATTATTACTTAAACATGTTGAAATCTTCCGAAAATTTGGTGAGATAAAATATTTCTCAACCCTTTTTGGGTAAACTATATATTTAAACAAATACTCATTATGTAAGTAATTGTAAAATTATTTAAACAATCTATTTTATTGTTATCATTGATTAAAGAACTCATAGCTTCTAGAAAATACGTTCAATTCAAATTATGCAAGGAATTAAAAACTACTTAAGAATTGACTAAATATTCTTAAACTAACAATTATATATGAAATAAAAAGTATTTATACATTGCATTTTTTCGTGATATATATACTAAGTGGGGTTCAAGCATGTTAAATAATGGTTGGGAATGTATGCTTACTAACTTTACCACTTTATTCAAAAAATTATACAATTATAGATATTTTAAAGAACTATATTATCTAACGTTCTAGATATGTTTTTAGTAGATAGGCGCATAACAACTGAAAGCCAAGTTTCATATATACAAGAAGCACAACTCTCATTCAACAAAAAAATCACTTAAAAATCGTTTCTATGGACAAAATTTTGGAGAAAAATGTGTACAATTTTTTAAAATCAATATTTAAAGAATATTTCTAGTATTTTACTCTCCACTTAATTCAAATAATATTTAATAATTCTGCCTAGAAAATGCGGTTTAATTTTTGAAAATAATTAGTTCCGATTAGAAATGAACATCATGTCCTTATGAGCTTTGGCTAAAACTCGAATTTTAAACATGCAGGGCGACAATGCATTTGATTTCGGTAGGTTAAGCATAGTTGCATAAGAGAATAAACGTTTTACCGGAGCCGATGAAGGAAGGGGACTATTGTACTTGAGGAAAAGCTTTTTAATGATCGGATAATTATTCGAAACATATAATGTTTGTTGCTTTTCTTCTATTAAGTACCTTAGTACTTCCAATTCAAGCGAATGTGCGATCGTAAGCGTTGACCAACAAAAGCGACCTCACTTCGCTGAGGTCGGTCCATATTGCAATTTTACTGATTTATCACCAAAACCATAATAATCATCTTCTTGGTAAAAAGTTCCTCCTTGTAATTTGCTACCGAAGTTAGCTGCTTCCTCTTTGGCGATTTTAATCATCAAATTCTTTATTTCCTCGTGGTGTGAGATATCCACACATGCCAACCAGCAAGATTTAAGCGAAGGAAGCGTGAGAGCAGCCAATATAGCGTCGTTTTCTTCGTCACTTAGTTCAAAGACAAATATGAAACGATGTCTAATAGAGTCCAACAGCGCTTTAAGGATTGGTTAACAAAACAAGAGATTCGTTTCTTCTATCATTTTAAGATGTCTCACAGTGCTCGGAAAATCAAAAAAGCTGAACAAAATTCCAAACATAAAAATTTTTATTATTGCAATTTGAACTGTTGTAGTCGGTACAGTAGGATCCTCTGCGTTCATTTGAGATGGAAGAGAGAGCTCAGTACTTCATATTCAAGTCACATTTCAGCGCCAACTTCACCTCTTTTTGGACTACGTTAAAAGCTTGATTAAGAAATAAAGTGTGTCTCAGTGAAAAAGTTCACAAAATCACTTTGATTCGGCGCTTTGCAACAAAATGGATTCATTCAGTGAAGGTATGTTCAATTCAAATCGACAACTCGAAACATTCCATCTCATTGACATATTTCTATAAACATATAATAATTTCGTGAAAAACTATGTAAAGCAAATTGTATTCAATCATTTCAACATATGACAGAAGTTAATTATTCTGTAGTATTCTGTCTGATGAAAACCTGCATAGTATTCAAGATACATTTTTCTAAAAATTCTTGAAGAAATTAGTTTCGGATCGCTGCAGATGAATGAGTATTGGACGTTACTGCATGGGATGTCGCGTCATGGTAACGACAAAAACCGCTTTTTTTCTATTTGAACTTCCCGGTGCTCGTGAATAACAGAAACATTCTTTAAATTGCCTACGTTTCGGAAAGTAAAATTAGGAGAAGATGTTTCAATATTATAGAATGAACGAAAACATTTTTTATAAACAAATTAGTTGTTGAAATAACTTTTTCTACGATTTTCCATAATTTTCCATTTTTTCAAGTGATATTGCGAAAAAATTGCCTAAAAGAAGTATGATGATGAATAAATTTCTTCTTGAGATGATTATTTTTAACATTGCAAACTAATTCGATAAACCAATCCATTAATCAGGCATTTGTCGGCAGAAAAATTCGTGTTTTTCGATGTTAAGTTTTTTAATTAGGAACTCATGATAACTCCAGCGAAATTCATAATTTTTCTATCAATTATATTATTTTTTCAAACAAACTAAATAAACACATGCATAATTGGGGCATCTGTCGACGGAAAAGTACTTCTTTTAGATGTCAGACTTTGCTATTCGGACCTTCATAATAAATTCAGCAACATTCATTTCAAGTTGACAAATTTTACGATTTCTTAAACTATATTTGATAAAAAAATGTAAATGTAATATAAAGAATCAAAAAATTCTATAAAAATATCCACCGAAAATATATAATATATAAAATATGAAAAATAATATAAAATATACAATATGAACAAAATATGAAAGATTATGAATAATTAAAACAAATTTTTGTTACGTTAAATAACTTCATTAGTTTACCACGTACTTCTGCTTCCAGGAACCACAAT
>JAWWEA010009816.1:0-11083 GCA_035222095.1 Andricus quercuspetiolicola | reverse complement strand
AAATCATGATCTCTGAGATGTTGTCTTGCTTTCTCATTCATAATCAAACCGACCCCTTGACTACCATGTGACTCACTGTAAGGGAGGTGAGTGGGAGTGTGAGGGAAAGGCAGAGCAGGAGTTTGTGCACCTAGGCTTCCTGTTTCGGAGGAATGGGGAAGTGGATAGTAATATTAAAGAGAGAGTGAAAAGAGCAAATGTGCTGACGAGGCAAGTGTGGGGCCTAAGGAAAGAAGTTGTTCGCAGATGATTTTTAAAGGAGAATGAAATTGTTTGAATTGCTAGTGATGAGTGCTTTACTTTATGGAGTGGAGGTGTGGGGTTGGAAGGAAAGTGAGGAGGTAAATAGGATATAAGAGACGTATGTTAAGTGGACACTGGTGTTGGTAAGAAACACGCCTAATTATATTGTCAGGAGGAGGACGGGGAGATCTAGTTTAGGGATTATAACGGGGAGTCGGGCGTGTAAATATGAGGAGAAATTTTTAGAAGAGGGGGAAGTAAGCTGGTGAGGTGGTGTTGGTAGGAGAAGGAGAATATTAGAGGGGGTGGGAAGATGGAGATTGAAAGAGAAATGTATGTTAGAACGAATGGACTGCAAATGGATGAAGTAAGAAGGATGCACGAAGAAGGAAGGAAGGTACATAAGATGGTTTAGAAAAACGGCATGGAGAGAGAGAGAAGGCAGCAGGGGACGAGAGAATAAGAGATTTAAGGTATAACAGGAACTATGGGTGGATTATGCCAAGGGACAGAGCACAATATTTGTGTGAGCAAGGAGAGGAAGGAAGTCAGGAGCTTATAGCGAGGAAGAGATGCGGATGCATGGAGGAGTTTAATAGGTTCTGGCTTCCTAAGAAGAAGAGGATGTGTGAATGGTGCGGGAAGGAGGATGCAAGAGTGGAGCACTTGTTGGAGGAATGCGAGGAGGTGGAAAAGAGTGGGATAAGCATGGAGATATTGATGCATGGATGTTGGGATAAAAGGGTAGTAGAATGCGTGAAGAGGGTGTTGGGTAAAATGGAGAAGAAGACAAGGAAGGAGGAAGAGAAATGGAGAAGAAAAGATTGTAAATAAATCAAAAAAAAATTAAACAAAATGAGTCTAACCTTTAAAGTTTAAATTTAGTCATTTGATGCTAAATATTGTGAAAATTTTCTTTTGTAATTAAAAAATTTAGGTTTGCAATATATTATAAATGGAATATTTTAGACTGGAAGAATATTTTAACATATGGTTTTAAATAATTAAAAAAATTTTTCTTTTAAACCTTTTTCAATTTCCTGGTCAAAAAGTAAATTTGCTGTCATTTTCCAGGTTTTCCCTGTTTAAAAAACAACGGTTCAGTTCCCGGTCCAGCGGCTACCATGTTTAAATATTATTAGTTTTATAGAGTAAAAAAATCCAAAATATAAGGAGGTGGAATAAACTTATTTTCCCAATAAATTGTTTTCATATTTTTGTGAACATCAAAGTATTTTGTTTTGGTTTTTGTATGTTTTGTTTTGAGTTGTCAGTGATTTGAAGAACGTATATGTCACATTAAACATTTTCTCCACAAGTTCAAGAATCAACTACCTAATTTTGATAATAAAACAAATTTCTTGGCCTAATATTCCATCTAATATAATCTGATTTTTTCTTTCATTCTTCCAAGATCTGAATTCAAAACAAATAAGGCATAATAAATTTAAAATCTAAAATCATTTATAAATCCATTGTTCAAGGATAACGACTTGTCTCAAACTTTAGTTTGGAAGAAACAAATGTCCGATTTTTCTGAAAGACATGATGTTTTGACTCTTAATTATGAGGTATTTTCTTTAAAACTTATCATAAACTGGTCCTCTGGTTAAAATTATACGGATCCTGATAATAGAATATTGATTTTGTTTTGACTTTTACTTACAAGTTATATTCTTTAACCGATATCCTTTTACTGACACTAATAACAAAATATTAATTTTGTGAACTAATCAAGTATCTTTTAGTTCACTTTTTTTACGCTTACGGGCAGAATTTTTCTTCTAATTGTGTAAACAGATTGTTGTTGATGTCCAGTACCATCAGTCTTATTTCCTGCAAAACACTTTTATTTTTACGAAAATTACCGTTGGGGCTGTTTAACGTCCCAGGACCACGGTTTAATTATCTTTTTTTTAAATAAAACTAGAATACGCCTTGTTTCTCCAAATGGAACAAGTTGAGGGGTTGCGTGATAGAAAGAACATGGTTTTTTTTAGTGTGTGTGTTTAAATGTTCATGAAATTTTCTACGAGACGGCATTCTTTATTTAGAGAATACAACCATTTTGTTTCTCACTCCAGTCCTTTCCTTTGGTTCTATCTGTTCTATCTGTTTTGCAGTTGAATGTGATAAATAGTTTATGGCACGAAAAAATATTTATAGCTAAGCCAATGATAATTATCCTTGACCCAGACATAAATATCCGTCCACATAAACTAATCAACGTTTTCGACAAAACCTTTCATAACGGATTTTGCAGCATAATTTATTTCTACTTTTATTAATAGTGAATGACAATTTTAAATTGTTAAAACAAAGATGAATAAAGCTCAAACAAAAATTTTGGAAGTCTTCCTCTAGCTCTAATTAAATGATAATCATTTTGACAGAGGTTTAAATTTAAAATTTTAAAATTCACATTTTACTTTAAAATCATCAAAACCAAAAATGCCTAATTAAAATAAAATAAGTATAAATAATATCAGAAATAATTCTTCAAGGATTTCAAAAGATTTCAAAAGATTTCAAAAGATTTGAAATATGTTGGGGTATTGCAAAAGATTCCAAGTGATTTCCAGTATTTTCTAGAGCTTCAAACAATTTTGAGGAATTTAAAAAAATTTTCAAGGATCTAAAATATTTTGTGGCATTTTTAATACATTTCCATAATTTGGAGTGATTTCAAGGGATTTTTAAGAGCTTAGGGTATTTCCAAAGATTCCAAGGAATTTTCAATTGATTTCAATAATTTAAAGAGATCTCGAAGTGATTGAAATATTTTGAAGTTCTCAAGGTATATTAGTAAAATTTCCAAAATTTGATGAAATATCTTCAGCTTTTATAAAATTTGCCGGGATTTTATAATATTTTGATTGATTCGAACGAATTTATTCATGCAAAGTGAGGGATTTCGTAAGATTTCAAAGATTTGAAGAGATACTCAAATATGTTGTGCAGTTGACTTGCATTCATTCGGAATGCGCCCTGAATTCTTATTAATTTATCCTGAATTCTTTTTAATTCTTTGGTATTTTCTTGAATTCTCTTAATACTCTCGAATTCTTCTGAATTCACTCAATTCTACTCTATTCAATTGACTTTTTCGAATTTCTAAATGTTTTTATTCAATTGATCCTGAAGTCTTTCAAACTCACCTTTAATTTTTATGTATTTTATAAAATTATTTCAATTCCCCTGAATTTTTCTACACTCATTTGAAACTTACTAAGTTCAATGCATTTTTTCATATTTTTGAGCTATTTTCAATTTACTTGATTTTTTCTTAAATTTGACCTTAAATTTTTATAAACTTCATCCATATATTCTAATTTCACTTAAATTCCTTTAAATTCATTTTAATTTGACTAAAATCTAATAAATTTTTTGGACTTACAGTTTTTTAAATGCATTAAAATTCTTTTTAATTTTATTCAAATTGTTTTGAAGTCTTATGAATTTATCCTGAATTTCTTTAAATTCGTTTGGGAATATTATAGATTCCATCGAATTTTTATTTTATTTCATTTATAAAAGATTCAATATTGAAATTGTTACAAGATTAGAATTTCATATAACTTCAAATATATCCGCCGAGGAAGTTAAATTATGAGTTTCGATATATAGGTTATATTATGAGCCTCAAGTTCCCTATATCTGTGGATATAAAACTTTCTGCAATTGTTATAAACAAACTAAGTGTCCAATAAAAAATCAAAGACACCTTCGGAATCGTCTCCGAAATATCTAGGTGCGCTTTTCAAAACAATTTTTTAAACAGTTATATTATTTCTTAATGTTCTCTAACTGTTATAAACAAGTTAAGCGTCTGATCGAAAAACCAAAAACATCTTCGGATTCTTTTTGGATATATCTAAGGGAACTTTATTTTAACCATGTTGTTGACCATTTTTCTACGTCATTCAACAAAAACATGCATTTGCGTGCCCCCCCCCCCCATATATGGATTTCAAACTTTCTGTAATTGATGTAAACAAATGCAGAATTTGATCAGAAACCAAAGACACCTTCAAATCCATCTCTGAAATATTTAGGTAAGCCTTTTTTCAACCATTTTTTAAACAAGTAAATAATTTTTTAATAATTTCAAGCTTCGCAAAGCGTGGTAAACAAACTAACCGTCCAATCAGAAAACTGAAAACACCTTTGGATTCGTTTAAAAAAAATGTGAAAGACCTTTTTTTTAAACAATGCTGTTAGAAATTGTTCTACGTCATTCAACATAAGCCTATATGGATTTCAAACTTCCTGCAAATATTATAAACAAACTAATCTTTCGATCAAAGAACCAAAAGCATCTTTGGATTCGTCTCCGAAATAAAACTTGTAACATTCATTAACCGCATCACTACTTCCAGAAAATAATAATATTTTATGATTTACAGGAGAAAAAATGTTGAAACAAATTGAAATTGCTTAAAAGTATTTACCAAATATGTTGAAAAAGAAATATTACCCTATACTGTCTTTAGCATGAATTTGACATAAAACTGCTATGTTTCATTTCTTGGGATATTTTCTGTGCACAATACAAGGGAATAGAGTCGAAATTGCAAAAGTATTAATTTAGACCACCCCAGTAAAGCACATACAGAAAAATGTTTGTTTTGGGCAACAAAAAAATCTTGTTGGTATTTGAGTAACAACTTTTTTTTTCTTGGTTCAATCAAATTTTTGTGTGCGTTGCAAAACGTTTTGTTGAACCAAAAAAAAAGTTTACTTGAACCGAAAAAACGCTATTTGCTGCTCGAATATTGTTCGCAATGTATCTTAACTATAAATTTAATTAAATTCAATATTATAGATACATATCGAAATTCATCTGTTTCTATTTCTGTTTATAGCACTAAGTTCACAAGACCGTGGAAATGTACAGCCTCCTGCGAATGATGTGAAACCTTGTGAGAACTATGTTGACATTGGTGGTTACGTAGCTGCAAATAAAAAACCGATAAAAATGCCAAAGGGAGTTCATCCGGTAGCAAAAAGGAATGGTATAGTTGTTGGTGTATTAATAAGGAGTATAATGCGACAAGCAGTTCATCGAAATGGCCATTTTTGTGCGGATGCTGGAGATGATTTTTATGGAAAAAAATATAGCCTTCTTGAGAGATATCCTGGAGTTACTTGGGTTACGGGCGAATGGATCCGACCAGGAGTCCCTGCGAAGCATGGACAATAAATGTTTATGATCCTCTTTATCCTATAACTACTCTATTCCACTACCCATTTATGAACGTGGCATCTTTTAAATTCTTGAAACCAGTCCTAAGCTTAGCTAGGATGGATACTGGAAATCTTTCAATTCATCATTTCTTAGTTCAATCTTTGAAATTTATCTGAAATCTTTGTGAAATAATATATGTCTTTGCGAAATCTTTCAAATCTATCCGAAATCTTTGCGAAATATTTTTAATCTTTGTGAAGTCTTTATGAAATCTTTGGAAAATCATTACAGCATTCGTCAAATCTTTGAAAATCTTTGCGAAATATTTGGTAATATTTGTGAAATTATTTCAATCTCTTTGTAATCAGTAAGGGCTTTGTGAAGTCTTCTAAATCTATCCAAAATAGGCCGGTTAAGTACCCCATCACCAACAATGAGCTACTTTGCTGCTTCAAACCACGCCAGAAAGCATGGAAAACATACTCGTGTAACATAAAGTAAATAAATAATCCGATTGCCCTTCTGTCCCACTACTATTGCCAATAATTAAAAATCCATACTACAATTCGTATCGGACTACACAACACTTTAGGCCTTGCATTTTTCTTCTAATGCTTAGAAATATCTGATTTTGCAATTTGGAATTTTTCAATTTGAGCACATAATATTTTTATGATCGGAGATTTTGAGTTTGAAATGTTCATATTGTACAACTTCAAAATTTCAAATCACTCATTTCGCAATTCCTAATCTTAAAAGCGTCCATTACGAACCACTACAAAATCCAAAGATTCTAAATCTTTATTAGGGAACATTAAACGTGAATTTGAAAACAAAATTTCGCTAGACACGCGGATAGGTTTTATATGCTTACAAGTTGAATTTTTGTTTTAATTTATTTATATTTATATTACATTATTATATTATTATTATATATGTATTATATATTTATTATATATTTATTATATTATATTATGTTATTATATTGTATATTTATTATTACTTTTTTTTCAAACTTGTTCTCGGGTGATCCCGGTTTTTCATCATAGCCACGGACTAAGTCAAGTGACTGATGAGGTGAGGATGTTAGAAGTTAATTTAATACGATGTTTAAAATCTTTTGCAATGATGTTATAAGTACAAAATTAGGAGCATAGTATAGCTTGGAGTTCGTCTTTTACCGCTGTTATCCTTGCACAGCCTCCGCAGGCGTTGGAGGTGACAATAGACGCCTCTGGATGCTTTCTTAGAGCTACCATCTACCAATCCACAGGTTTTCAGTCGTTTGCTTTCTGATGGCTTAGAAAGTTTCTGGCTATGCGACAGGTATTCAATAAAACTGCCTTCTGAGCTGCTGACAGTACCCTACTGACTTCTAAATGTTCAAGATGTTCAGAGCATCTTGCGTGCACATTGCCCGTAGCCAAAATCACAATAGAATGAAGTGATGCATGTTTCACATTCCTCTATATTGTCTTTACTTCATGCCTTAGCTCGCTATACTTATGGATCTTGGCTGTATAGGTTGCCTGCAAATTTCGATGAAGTGGACAGTCAATGTTGATGATTTAGACTCTTCCACCTTTTTTTTCTCGCATCACGATGTCAGGTCGATTGGCTCGGATGTAATGATCCGTCTGGATTATAACATCCCAATACAAGATGTATTCTTCGTTTTCTAAAACGGGCATTGGAATGGATCTATAGAAAGGCATCCATTCTGTTAAGAGTCCTAGGTTTAGGGCACGTTGTTGATGTATAATGCCCGCCACATCATTATATTTGTGCCTATATTCTCTTTGAGCCATCACGCAACAACCATCAATAATGTGCTCGATGGATTCGTTTGTATCTGCACACAATCAGCACCGGTCAATCACGTCTTGATGTAACACACGTTTGCGATGATTTCTGGTGCTGGCAACCCTATCCTGAATCGCAATGGCGAATCCTTCCGTTTCTGGATACAGGACGCCGTTTCTCAGACAAATATTTAGTGCCTCACTATCCACTTCATGTTGATCTAACGTTTTGGGGTGCTCGCCGTGGATGTCTGTCTGTCTCCATTGCGTCTCTAGTTCCTGTATGGTGTCTGCCCTGATATTCAAGGCCTCCTCTGAGGACAGATTCAAGGGCGTGTAATCAAGATCCGCTTTACAGATGGTGTTGTAAAGCGTAGCATCTCGCTTGCTGTTAAAATAGTCTCGCAACTGTATAACTTGTGACTTACACAGTTTCTTGACATCTACATTATTTATTATTATTATTACTATTATCATTATATAGTTATATTATAATTTCAATAATATATATAGTTATTAGATATAGTTATATAGTTATCAGATAGTTACTAGCGCTTTAATGTAGTCAGATTTTCTAATGTCGACTTCTTATTCCCTATAAACTTAATTTTGTTATCAAAATAATTTTAATTAATATTGATCATATTTTTCCAGAACTTCACTTGAATAATTCAAAGTTTTCACATGTATGCGTTAAATATGTATCTAATTGAAAATTGCTAATTTCATTTAATAAAGCATATTTTAAAATTTGTATGAATGAATAATTCTTTATCAGCCCAATGTTTGTGCTAAGATGTGAAAACTAAACTCTAATACTTGTTTGTCATATACATCTACAAAGACTTACATACAACATACGTATGATATTTACCGAAATTCACACAAACTCAGCTTAATTCCATTTTTGTTTTTATAATCTGTCGCGTCCTGAGCAAAAGGCGAGGTTGGAATGGAAAATATGAAAATAGAAAGAGACCAATGTCGTTAATTAAGTCAGGTTGGCAAATCCAGACAATTATTCGCTTGAGGGTTCGTTTGTCAACATCAGTCCTATGGGGACAGTGTCAGGATACAGTGTTAAAATAAAAAGTTGTAGGTTAGACTTGGCAAGTTTTATTATAGATAAAAACAGATGAGTAGTTAAATATATACCGTAAAAACTTACATCTACCTTTTTCCCTTGAAAGGCGAGAGAGTCGCTTGGTTGATTGAATCTCCAAATATTTGTAGAACAGCGACGGAATTCTACCTGATGTTTTTATAATTTACTTGAAAGTAAATTAATTATTGTAGTGAAATGATGCACGATCACTATTCACCAGTAAAGCGATACACGCTCCTAAACAGCTACCGAATCCACTCCGAGTTCTTTTTCACAGACGTATAACCGGCGGACTTTATCCGGAAAATGACTCATACGACGACCGAAAGTCTCTGCCTAGGGGACTTTAGTTCAAAGCTTGATACCACGTTAACTATTTTGCAGTGATATAAAAGTACGCGTGTTAGTCAGAGCGTTTCTTCGGTCACAAAGATGTAAAAATCGTGACTTAGTCGTAAAGACGATTAACGGGGGTGATTATGGGGTTTATATGGTCCTTGCTCTCCATGGGCTAGCTAAAAGTGGGAAGAGCACGTACGGTGCCAAAGGTGAAAAGAAGATGTACGATGCTAAAAGTGTAAATAACACGTATTTTTCCAACAATGGGATGAGCACGTACGATCAAAAAGATTGAATCACGCTAATGAGTATTAAATTACGTAAGCGACTAACGTGTGAGTTTCCTCTGCTGATACTTCTGGTTACCGATAAACTCATCTCTTGCTTTTTCAGAAGTATGGATTCTATATGCTAACTTAATTATACTTAATGTATATAGTCAGATACTTTCGGTTACAGTGTGCCTGACTATTTACATAATCATTCACTTGCGCTCTCACATAGCGTGCTTTATCCGGTGAATGACTTGTAAACGTTGAATCATTACTTTTGTATCATATGTTTGTTTGTAAAAAAAATTAGGAATCCAACGACCAAATTGGGACCACCACAAAAAATAAATAAAAAATACCCTCATTGCAATCTGAAAAAACCCAAAAAATTCTCTTTTCTTTGGACAAAAAACAAAAAAGAGGAAAGAAAAATGAGAAGGCAACCAACCACATCCCCTTCCTTCTCTTTATTTATTTAAAAAAAATTTTTTTTGTTTTTTTCTTTCTTTCGTCTTTTTTTTCCTTATTTTTAACACACCACAATAAAAATATTTTAAATAAAAATAAAAAAATATATCACCAATTCAGAAAAAAATAAATAACCAAAATATAAAAATATTCAAGAGAAAAAATTTCTCTCTTCAAATTCAGAAAAAATTAAAAACCAAGATGTCCTCACTTCCAACTCAATATAACATTTTTAAAACAACCAAAAACTCTTTCAGTTTAGAGAAACTTAAAGACCAAAATTTCCTCCGTTTCAACTCGATAAAAATCTTTAAAAAAAAATGTTCCTCTTCTAGTTCAGAAAAAATGAAAATCAAAATTTCCTACCTTTCAGCTCGATAAAAATCTTAAAAACAAAAAATTGGCCTCTTCCGTTTCAGGAGAAAAAAATTAAAACCCAAAATTTCGTCCTTATCAATTCTATTAAAATTTTCAAAATAAAAAATTTCTCTCTTTAAATTACAAAAAAATTAAAAACCAAAATTTCGTCTTTACCGACTCTATAAAAATGTTCAATATAAAAGAAGTCCCTATTCCACTTCAGAAAAACTTAAAAACCAAAATTTCTTCCCTTCCAACTCGATAAAAATCTTATAAATGAAAAAATTGCCTTTTCCATTTCATGAAAAAAATTAAAAACCAAAATTTCGTTCCTCCCAACTCCATAAAAATGTTCTAAATAAAAAATTTCCCTCTTCAAATTCAGGAAAAATTAGAAATCAAAATCTCTTGCCTTTGAATTCAATAAAAAATTTTTAAATAAGCAAAAAAATTCTTGCAGTTTAGAGGAACTCAAAAAATTGCCTAAGTTCCAACTCGATAAAAGTCTTTAGAAACAAATGTTCCCTTTCTAATTCAGAAAAAATGAAAACCAAAATTTCATTCCTTCCAACTCGATAAAAATTTTCTTAAAAAATAGCCTCTTCCTCTTCAGAAAAAATAAATTATGTTCTTATCAATTCTATAAAAATGTTCAAAATAAGACATTTCTTTCTTCAAATTGAGAAAAAATTCAAAACCAAAATTTCGTCCTTTCCAACTCTATAAAAATATCCAATATAAAAGAAGTGCCTATTTCAGTTGAAAAAAAACTTGAAAACCAAAATTTCCTCCCTGCCAACTCGATAAAAATCTTTAAAATAAAAAAATGTTCTTGTCCTAATTCAGAAAAAATTAAAACGAAAATTCCCTTCCTTCCATCTCGATAACTATCTTTTAAAAAAATAGCCTCTTCCATTTCAGAAAAAATAAAATTTCATTCATACCAATTCTATAAAAATGTTCAAAACAAAAACAATCTCTTTAAATTCATAAAAAAATAAATAACCAAAATATCGTCCTTTTCAACTCTATAAATATGTTCAAAATGTCTCTCTTCAAATTCAGAAAAAATCAAACAAACATTATTTTCTGTAAAAAAAAGTTAATTGTTTCAAACCTCCGTCTCTTCCCTTCTACACGCCACTGTTTAAAAACTATACAATTTCTTATGAAAAGATTGTTTTTTTTTCTAAATGTAAAAATAGATGTTTAATCTTTGCCCTATTTTCCCCCTTTTCGTGAAAAAATTACCCTTTTTTGGGCTTTTTTTTATCTCTGTCCAACTCATCTCAATTTTGTTTAGATT
>JAWWEA010009571.1:0-11091 GCA_035222095.1 Andricus quercuspetiolicola | reverse complement strand
ACTTAAATCATAGATATATTGAAATATTATATTCACCAATGAAATTGAGGATAAACGGCAACGAAAAGATGAAAGTCTGGGCAGTCTTCATTTTTTCTGATCAGAGAAACTTGTGAATAATATAGTTACGAAGAATTTGTTGGAATACGTAACTAATTAATATTCGATTGCTTCTTTGTATTATAGGAGACATGCATCATGTAGCGTTATCTTATCATGTATAGGCGTCAAGATGGGGATTTTGAAATATTTACGTTTCATAAGGCAATTCAAATCAAGAAACTTTAATTACTGTGAATTTTCGTCATCTTTCTAATTAAACGAACACTGATTAATGTATTAATGTAGCATTTGATAAACGCTGTCACTCATAAATATTCTAGTGCGTCTTTAGTTTAGTTATTGACATTTTATTATAATTTGTACTAGCAGAACAAGAGCAAATCATACTCTTTAAATCTGAAACAAGGACACGAATGAATATAACGTGATGGCTAAGTCATAATAAAATGAATCTGCCCGGGTCGCGGGCACATTTCTATCGCGCGCTTTGCGCTCGATCACATACTTATCACGCACTTCGCTCTTGATAATATATTCACCTCGCGCTTTACGCTCAGCTCCTGCAGGTTTTTGCAATTCGGGTCCGACTTAGATGATACAAAAAAGTTTATCTGCAAACATAAAATTATCAAAACCTGTACATATGAAGTGATTGTTAAATTTGTTTTTACTTTAAACTGAAAAGAAACTTTGTTTACTTAAGGTTCTATTAGCCTTAATTAATACGTTCACATTACAATATCTGACTAAGCTAAACAATCTATAATAACATTTAATATAACAAAATTATATATAATACCCGATATAATACCTTCCCTGATGAGGATTTAAAAAGATTAATCTCTAATCAAATTTATAAAATTATGAAACAAATATTTTACATTTCGAAAGAATTTTCGATCTAATAGTTAAATTTTCGACTAAAGAAAGGGATTTCCAACTAACAATATTAATTTTATACCAAAAAAGTTTAATTTTCTACACTAAGTAATATATGTAATATTTCAGATCAAAAAATATCAAATAGAATTTCAAGAATATTATCGATATTTATATAAAAATACAAAAGTTAAATATTTCAGATAATATGAGCGTTGCGTAATATGGACGACCGCAAAGTAAGCTCAATTCTTCATATAATATAAAATGAGTGACGCTGTGTTCACTTAAACGTCAAAAGCAGATGGGAAATTTTCTTGAAAATCAGTAAAAAACGCTTAATTATAAAAAGATTCTAAGCAGGTCGGCAATAAAACAGAAAGCAAAAAAACTTGTTCAATCATAAATATCATAAGGTTCATATAGATAACGGCAGGTTCGCAGATTAACTTCTTTTCCTTTACAAATTTAATAAAGACATAATTTTTAACGTTATTCCAAATTGAGAAGCTACATTCATTGTCATCTCTATTTTATGCATACAAGGCGGCGAAGAAGTATGGAAACACCCAGAAATCTCTGGTTTGTGAGAAAAAAACCAAGGTCATACCCCAGGTAACTTTCAACGAGGAATCCAAGGGTAATCTTGGATTTGACCTTGAACAACATATTTAAGGTCATTTTGAGGTGAGCCTTGTTTTTCTATATGGGAACCCCTATTTTTAGTTCCAGGATCGAAAAAAGCGGGAATTGCTACGTCCACGTACATGCAGTCTTTGTCCCAGGAAACAATCGAGATCCACCATGGAAGTTTCGGCAAGATTGAGCAAAACACTAAAAAACATGTCTCATAGTTCTGAAAACATGATAATGAGGATTGTCATCAAGTGTCTCATCATTTATACATGGATGACATGAAGCTAAACGCTAGTTCGGACCAGAAACTGCAGTAAGTGATCGATGTCATTAAGCAGTGTTCCAATGATATCCAAATGGAATTCGGACCAGATAAATGCAGAACAGTCCATTTAACCAGAGCAGAATTATGGGCCGCAGAACTAGAAAACGATTCCGACAATGACATTGAGGCAATTGCTGAGGGCAAGTCACATAAATACTTGGGTATTTTCGAATATAAGGGTATTCAGCATACGATAGTTGAAAAAAGCATAACGACATCCTTCACTACACGACTAAGATTGATTCTGAAGAGTTCTTTTAACTCGACAAACAAGACTAGGGCAAATAACACCTATGTCATCCCTGTCCTCACGTACTTCTATGGGCTCATCAAATGGTCAAGCACCGATCTTGGACGATTAAACAGACCCATCCGCGGATAGGTTATCGATTTCCAGATCTCGAACTTGAGAGAATAAAATTTTGTCAGATGAATCGGCGAATTTAGTTCAAGAAATCAAATTTAAAATACCTTCATGTTTTTTCAAAGATTTCGTCGAGCTAATAATTAGTCTTGGTACTCCAGGTATTAAAAGTATATCGTCGCCGAGGAAGGTCGGTTAGGAGCTGAAATGTAAGATACACGGATAATTTTATAAAGGATTCGTCGTACGAATAAATAATCCTGGTAGTAATAAAGGTAAATTTTCCCCGACAAAGATTGGTTCAGAATTAAAATTTAAGATACTCAGACGGTTTGAAAATGGTCTCGTCATACAAAAAATTATTCCTGGTAGTCCAGGTAATAAAAGTACACTTCTCTGAAGAGGTTTGGTTAGGAACTGAAACGTAAGATGCCGGGATGATTTTATGAAGGACTCATCGTACTAACAATTTATCCTGGTAGTCCAGGTGCTTAGAAATACATCTTTTCCCAGGAAGTTTGGTTAACAATTAAAATTGAAGATTACCGGATGATATCTCAAAGGTCTTGTCGTACTGAACATTGATCCTGCTAGTCCAAGTTATTATAGTACATCTTGTCCGAGAAAGTTTGGTTAAGAACTGAAATGTAAGATACCCGGATGTTTCTATAAAGGACTCATCATACTAAAAATCAATTTTGGTAGTCCAGGTATTAAAAATACGTCTTCCCTGGGAAAGTATGATTATGAACTAAAACCTAAGATGCCCGGATGATTTTATAAAGGACTCGTCGTGCTAAAAATCAATCCTGGTATCAAAAATACATTTTCCCTGAGGAAGTTTGGCTAGGAACAGAAATCTGAGATACCCGGATAAATTAAAAAATGTCTCGTCGTATTGAAAATTAATTTTGGTAGTCCAGGTATCAAAAATACATCTTCCCCGAGGAAGTCTGGTGAAGAACTAAAACTTAAGATAACAGGACCATTTTAAAAGGTCTCTTCGCACCAGAAAGTAATCCTGAGAGTCCAGCTTTTAAAAATTGATCTTCCCAGAGGAAGTTGCGCTAAGAACTGAACATTAAGATAACCGGATGATTCTTGGTACTTTCAATACCTGGATCTGGTTATTTTAACTTTCAGTTCCTCATCCAACTTGCTCGGGGAAGACATACTTTTAATACCTGGACTACCAAGATTTTTTTTAGTACGACGAGTCCTTTATAAAATCATCCGGGAATCTTACGTTTTAGTTCCTAAGCAAACATCGTCGGAGAATTCATACTTTTAATACCTGGATTAATAGAATTAATTTTTAGTAGGACGAGACTTTTGAAGAATCACCTGGGTTTCTTAGATTTTAGTTCCTAACCAAACTTCCTCGGGGAAGATCTATTTCTAATACCTGAACTACTAGGATTAATCTTTTGTACGACGACTTTACGGAGAATTTGTAGTTTTAATACCTGGACTAGCAGGATTAATTTTTAATACGAAAATTTTGAAAAATCTCTTGGGTATCTTAGATTTTATTTCCTGACCAAACTTTCTCGGGAAAGATTCATTTCTAATTCCTGCCCGGTAAGAAGGCTTTTTCATTAAAAGGTATTGAAAATTTTGAATCCCTAAGAATGCCTTTTCTGTCTTCCGTTTCTAAATCTTCATTAGACGCCAAAAATAATAAGATTCCAATCCCTTTTAAAGCCGATCGGAGCTGCCAAACGTAACCTCGAATAAATTAAAAACAAACTTTTCGTTTGAAGCATTAAAACACGCTCCAAAAGTATGAAATTTGCAAAATCCAGTAGGATTATACACAAAAATACATCTCTTTATTGTAAAATATTCACTTTGTTCAAGTATTATCAATTACAAAAATATAAAGTCAGGATAAAAAATTTAAAAAATTATTTTTCACCACAGCCATATGTGTGGAAATTAACCAGGACATCGTAAAATTGCTGGTGCTATGTTTTGTAAAGCTTGTGACTTCATTGTTATTCAAAAAACAGTAAATAAAAGAAGTGAAGTGTGCTAAATTTAAAAAAATAAAAATGTTTTTATTTCTTGGTTGCTTGGCAGTATCTAAAATTATTCAGAAAAATATTGTCGCCGTTGGGTCCAGAAAGGGATTTAATTTAAGAGATAACTTCTGCTGCTGTAGATATTCAAAACGGGAGGACAAAACGGGGACCTAGAAGTATTGAATATTTATCACGTTACCACTGAATGCATGAAATTTTCCAATACTTTTTAATGCAGGCCTTCTTACCGGGGAAACTATCAGGATAAATTTTTAGTACGATGAGTCCTTTATAAAATCATCCGGGCATCTTACGTTTCAGTTCCTGACCATACCTCCTCAGAGAAGTATACTTTTGATACCTGGACTAGCAGGAATAATTTTTTGTATGACGAGATCTTTTCGAAATCATTCGAGTATCCTAAATTTCAGTTCCTAACCAAACTTCTTCGGAGAAGATGTTCTTTTAATACCTGGACTATCCAGATTAATTTTTAGTACGACGATTCCTTTACAAAATCATCCGGGTATCTTAAATTTTAGTTCCCAACCAAACTTCCTCGGGTATATGTATTTTCAATACGTCGACTACCAGAATTGATTTTCAGTACGACGAGTCCTTTATAAAATCATCCGGGTATCTTACATTGCAGCTCCATTATTAATGGATTAATATTACATTATTACATTAAAAATTACATTAAGTTTTTGTGGATACTAAGTATGATTATCTCTCACCCAGTGTGGATTATCTCCTGACCAGTATCACTAGTTATGTCTAGTTACATTACCATTTAGTTGAAAAGATGCCTCGTCAGTAAAGACAATATTATCGAGCAACTCGGGATCATCAATAATCATTTGCATTAGAGTACGGGAAAACTCCATGCGTCTATCGAAGTCATCTTCAGGTAGCGCTTGAACTAAAGAAAATTGAAAGGGGTTCCATTTATTTAATTTTAAAAGTTTACGAACAGATCCGAAGCTGACTTCATTTTCCTTAGAAACACGATTGATAGAAATATGAGGATCTTCAACAAATTATTGCAAAACTTCTGATGATTTATTTACATTTGTTGCCGTCTTAGATCTTCCAGATTTTGGACGGTCCTTAACACTACCAGGATCAATAAAGCGATGAATTGTACGTATTAGAGTACTTTTAGATATTCCATTATTTTGGGCTCGAAAATTTTCATTGAATTATTGCTGTACTGATTTGCAGCCTCTTTGCTGATCCCCCCATCCTTGCATCATTAATAACGTTATACGTTCTCTTTCAGACAGCTCTGCTATTTTAAATAACTGCGGGTAACGAAAAATTCAGTAAAAGAAAAGAAGGACCCCGCACAATTTACATTAAAAGCCTCATACATAAGACGATCACTCATATTGTCATTTGTTTCTGAAATTCGCTGTTTTCACTTTTTCCTGAAACTTTTGTCTGAAACATTTCTTACGAAAACGCATATTTTCGCTGATCAGCTGTCTAGACCTTGTTTGAGTTTATGCGACCCCGGAATGACCTCGAAGATCTTTGGGTCACATGACCTTGATACATATCTAAACGTAAAATTTTGCGGTATCAAAAATAGGTATATTTAGGTATATTTGATTTGCGATATCAAAAATAGGGGTTTCCATTTGAAAAATAAAAGTTGACCTTGAAATAACCTTGAAGGTCAACTCCAAGGTCAGCTTTAAGGTTACCATTGAGATCCTCGTCCAAAACTCTGAAATATTTATCTGGAACATTTCTCTAGAAAACGCATATTTTCACCGATAAGTGGGGGGGGGGGGGTGTCCGACACTTTTTGATGGCCCTGTATATATTTTCATATATTTGGTGGTAATATTGATTTCTATGTCTTCCACTTTGCTCTGAGGTGTTCGATAAGGTTTGGCAAGCATAAAAGGTAGAATTTTATTGATAACAGTTACTGAATCTTGATAATCATTCTTTACAAGCTAACTAGTTTTTATAAAAAATCATATAATTTTTCAGGATATCTTTGAATATTAGTGGTAACAAAAGAAATTCAACATTTTCACATATCTGCAGGGCTGTTCAAACTAATTTACTTGAAAAAAGTGACCTTTTTGACCCGGAAAAGCGACAAAAATGGTTGATATACAAGTCAAAATTAATGCGATTCCTTCATATCGTGTAAACACTTAGTCACACACTCACAGACAATACAAAATCACGCACGAAGAACTAGAACCTTCAAAGTTGATCAGGTATTATTCCCCGATGTTACAGCGAACTTGACTTAAAGGCCTTTTACGCAAATTTTGTGCGAGGTTCTTTTTAATCAAAGAGATAGATATTCAAACAAAAAATGAATTAGAAACAGAGTGGATAAACTTTTAACCAAATGGTTGTATTTTTGACAGAAAAGGTGAATCTTCAAACAAAAAAATAAATCGTAAAATAAATGCTTCGGGTTTCACGTCTGTGTAAAAATAAAAAATCTGGCCGACGGTTCGTATTTTTGCACACAAGCGAAACACGAAATATTTATTTCACCAGAATGAATCATCGTGAATGCTTCAAATCGATTAAAAAAATAAATTCTGCGCGATAATACACAATGTAATATAATGACTACCATTCTAATTTTTAAAGACAATAATTTATTTTTTTCTAACATATATACAATATTGTTAATGTAAAATTAGACCGGTGGTACATCGCAACACGATTGAAAAACAAACAATTTGAAATCAATACAAACATATCTAAAAAATCTAGGATATTTTTAAAACCTCTGGTAGCAGTATGGATTTCTGTATTTTCCAGATAGTTTATTCTCAGGCGTTCGATAAGAATTGGAAAATACAGGCAAAAGAATTTTATCGATAAATATAGCCTAATCTCTACAAAGGTTTCTTCGCAACATTATAATTTAGCAGCTAATGTTAAACACAAAAGAATTCAAATGAAATGTAAAAAAATGCATGAATGTAGAACAATTCAAAGAAATTGAAGCAACTTTAAACAAATTCATAAGAATTTAAGACAATTAGAGAGAATTTTCGAAATCCAACAAAATTTGATTCAGTTGACATAAATAGGTGCAAACAGATTTCGGCGAATAGGATTATGATAAAATTCATAAGCATTCAAGATGAACTTTCAAGTCGTTAAGGTGAATTATGAAAATTCTAAACTAAAAAAAGTTCTGTTTCATTCATTGTCTTCCAAGGGAATTGCAGAGAATTCAGTACGAATCCAAAAGAATTCATAGGAATTCAACAAAATTCCGACAAAGGTATAGGATTCAATCAGATAGTGTTTAACCCTTGGCTTCTGTGTTTTAATTAATCGATAGAAATGACTAAAGTGATCTTGCCATTTCGAAAAGAGATTTAAAAAAACAAAGTGATTAAAAGTGCCTAAGTGACTCTACGCCAGCCCAGCTGACTTATCATCACTTGACATAGTGAAGAGTCTGGACGAATCTTTCTAGATCACAAATCGTCCTCCAATAATTTCAACGAGAAAAGCACAACATGAAAGTCCATATCCTATTGTGACAAGAAAAAGTAGTTGCCAACGTGAACCTACAGTAGTACTTCCCTGTTCATCTTCCAGATTCTGATTTTCTGTGTTGTTCTTGAAACTTAGGCCACTGAACCATTTGGAGTCAAAACCAGCGACAAATAGTTGTAATATTATCTCATTAAACCTTTCCACGTACGGAGAAGCAGGCTCTAATTTTATAGCACTTGGGGATTTATATAAATCCAATGATTTCATCAACGGTTGTCCGAGTTTTCCTCTCAACTTCTGAGTGTTCATATCACACACGGCTTTCAACAAAATGCACGAAACATTTCTGTGATCAGATAACATCTTCAAACATTCTGGCACTGTTAACGTAATCGACTTGTTGATCAACTGGACAATTTCATTGTCTTCTGTATTCAATAGTAAAGTATTCATACTTTTACCAATTGTTACTGGAGTTAGATTTGAATTGATGAGATCTTGCAGTGTTGCTATTTCAACCTCCTGTTGGGACACTAGACGAGCGGCTGTTAATTCTTGGTAAATCCATGACGAATAAACTGTGCAAGCCAGAAAGGTGCAAACCAAAACAACTCTTTCTTTCAGCTTTTCAGGTGCTTCGGGAATGGGTGATCCAAGAATTAATTGAAATATATGCATGAAGCGCCAATGCCTGACACTGAACTTCAGCGATCGACAAATTACCCAAGTCGAAATCGAAAGACAAAAGATTAAGATACCTGCTTTGATGAAATTCGTTCCAAGTCTCAAGAAGCCAGGGTCGGTCATCAAAATAGGTATCTGGATACAGAACTCGGTGTGATGTGTTGCATCAGTCCGTTCAAGAATATTCAGTTCTCGAGATTGAAGCATGATGGATTGAATTACTATGAACTGGATTTTGTTGTGCGTTAGTTGATGGAAAAGACCAGTAGTTTCTTCTTTGTCGTTGTTGTAGACTCCAAGTTCCTCCTGCTTTATTGGCGTTTTGATTTGGAAGTTCATCACGTGTGATAAAGCTGTAGTAAGTTCCGTAGCTGGTCCTTTTATTTTGACAGCGTGGCCCGTGAGATTTTTCATCACGTAAGCTAAATATGGAATAGCATAGAAGCCAACCTTCATTTTGTAGCCCTTCAAGTCCCCAAGCTTTCTTGGAAATAGTTCAGTTTTTGATGAAACTCTGTTCTCATTGTAGCTTTCAGTGAATGGATTCCACCAGTGCAAGGTTGTACTTCCTACAGTATTTTGAGGTGCTATCTGGTTCCGAACATTCTGGATGATGATTTCCAGAATGCTGACATCCAAAAATTTTGAGGACCACATCTCTTTGAGCACGCTCTCGTAATCGAATTTCATGTCGGTCAAGTGGAGGATGAGACACTTTGGTCGTATTCTGGCTCCTGAGATTTGAGTCACAAAATTCATCATCTCAGTCAGATTTGATCTGATAAGTGATGTTTCTTTAGCGTTTGAAGATTCTTTGATCAGCAGAAATAATGTTGTTCGCCTAGGATGCTTAAATACTGCAAATTCTCTCAGATTCTGATTCCTTTCCTCAGTTGTGTTTCGGAAACATCTGACACACAATGGAATTGTTTTTCCAAGTTGTGCGATTATAGTGTCAATTTCATTTGGACGATCTTGCTGGGTTAATACCATCACCTGGTATGGTTGAATTTTCTTGGAAATCATTTGCGATAAATGAATGATCCAATTCTTCTCTTCCGTGATTCTCAGAGAAACAGACATTCCTATCAGAAGAGGGACCAATGTAAAAATCTTCATTGCTACCTTACTCTTGAAGCTATAAAATTCTTTCAGAAAAAAGGTACGCCCATCCACAATTTTTTAAAATTATTAACAGCTTACAGACACTTATGAAATTTCTTGCTTAATCAACACTTTTCAACAAATAGTACATGAAAGTGTGCTGGTCTACACCAGTTCCAAGTTTTTTACAGACTGTGACATTTCACTTTGTTAGTTGCATATTACCAAGGCAAAATCGATTTTTCGAGTCCCTTTTGTCAGTAGAAAAACGAAAGAGTAATGGTACAGTTATTATTGGCACATGGCAAAGTGCACATTCTAGATCATATCTAGATATTGACTATAACGTGCGTGTAAGAATATCTATGCATAAAGAACAATAGATCATGCAGTTCGAAAGTGTCGATCATAATGTATACAAATATGTGTAGGGATCTTCAGTGCCCTTAAATTATCAACCAGAAATAATTATTCAAACAAAATTGCTGAATTTCTGATCAAAGAGATAAATATACTACCAATAATAAGAGTCTTCAACTAACTCGTTCAACTTTTAACTGATTAGTTGAATTTTCAACTTTCTATTTTCGACCAAAACAGATTAATTATCAGCGAAAAATATAATAGTTGATATTTTGAACAAAAAAAAAATTACATGTTACAACCAATGAGTTGAATTTAATCCAAAAAGATATAAGTTCTACCAGAGTAGATGACCTTTTAACCAAAAAGATGAATCTTCACACAAAAAAACTAATTTTTGACAAACTAGTTCATTCTTCACCAAGAATCTTCAACTTTGGGTATCCGCACCAAAAGGAACCTTATCGCTGATGTGAAATTGCTTACAGTGACGTCTAGCCGGATAAAAACCCAGAATGACGACCTTGAAGCTGACCTTGGCGGTGGCCTTCAAGGTTATTTCAAGGTCAACATGTATTTTTCAAATCGAAATCCTATTTTTGACGCAGACAATTGAAAGATTTGTGGGCAAAAGTTCGTTTGTGGATCCAGCCAGCTAAGGTAAGATGGTCTCATCAGACCACAAACAAAAGTTCGTGTGTGGATCCGTCCAGCTAAGGCGAGATTCATAGTAGGTCCATCACAAAGAAAAGATCGTATGTGACCACTTTACAGCAAATGTTCAAATTGCTGTCCGTGCACAGCTTGGCTATGTGCCAATCTGTTATAAACCCCTCTAACTGCGTTATGGTTCATTTCCAGTGGTATCATCTGCATCTCCTGTAATATTCTGCGGCGTAAATCTTCCAAATCAGTAGGTTTGGTGAAGTACACTTTACTGTTTAGATAACCACACAGAAAAAAATCTAATGGAGTTAAATCTGGTGATCGTGGTGGCCACTCAATTCGACACCTTCGCCCAATACATCTGCCTGGGAAATTTTCATTTAGATATTCACGGACATGAAGACCGTAATATGGAGGAGCTCCATCTTGCTGGAAGTAAACGTCTTCTAAATTTCCGTTAGCCAATCGTTGAATAGCTGGAACAATTT
>JAWWEA010009498.1:0-11093 GCA_035222095.1 Andricus quercuspetiolicola | reverse complement strand
TCTCAAAGCACATAAAGGTCGAGCATATTCTCGAGCATATTCTCATGCTCGTGAGAATTTCTCCGAGCACTTAAACTTTTTAGAACACTATTCGTGTTCAGCGTAATTCAACGAATAAAAAAAAGGTAAAATTTGTTTTGTGCCAAAAATTAAGATTTTGCTCTCCAACAATAAGTAATGATGCTTTTTCAATGGAAATTTGTCTGACAAGGTAGAATCATTGCAGACTTCTTATACTGAAAGAACCAGTCAACATTCCTTGCTATTTTTCTGGTAAATTAAGATTATTTACTGATGATCATTATCTACTGTAGGGTGGTTTCACGTAAACTAAGAATGGATATAGTTAACATTGAAATTATAATATTTCGCACGAATTTTCGTCGAATGATAAATCATTAATGTTCATAAAAATGCTGCTTGTTTAAAATGTTAATTTTTCCAGCTGCAAGATTTTTTTTGTTCCTCATTATATTTTTGTTCAAATCAATATTCAGAACAGAACAATATAGGAACGAATATTGATAAAAATCCGAATCGACCACAGATTTCATAAATATTCAATATCACGAACTGTCTACGGTTACGGAATTTTCCGTAAATCGAACCTCTTTTCCAGCTTGTTCAAGACTAAAGTTACGGATAATTCTATTATACTAGCCGTATGGATATACTTGACCGGCTAGTTTTACGTGGAATTCTGTAATAATAGTTAGTGCCTAAATATTAACAGATTTTAATTTTGGTTTAGGAGGAAAATTTTTCAGAAAGGTTTCGAACTACTTACTACAAAATGTTGAGAAGTTATCAAGTAAACAATTACCAAATATTTCATCAAGATTTTTATGAATTAACTAATAAGGTGTTGATTGGCTTGAGATTAAAAGTGAAAAGTGCATTGATTTGCAATATTTTCGAGTTGATTCCAGGCAGAAAATGGATTCTGTACGAGAAGTTTTTTCTTGAACTCACACTTTGGTTTCCTTCAGAAACAATTATCATCCTGATTTCCTTTTCAGCTGGAAAGGTTTCTTTCCTATCCAGCTCCCTTAAAACCGAAAATCGGTTCTAATAGAAAATCTGGTTTTTTCTGTGCAGCCTTTGTTGGGGTGGACGAATTTTTGTTCTTTGAACGATTTATAAAACGTAAAGATTAACGCCTGAGAACGACAAGGAGTCTATTAATTTATGATCAAAAGCCTTTCTCTCATCAATTAAAAGTTTTTTATACTACCTCTGAGAGTTTAGGTATATATTTTTCTTTCCTGGTTATAGTCCTTCATGAATGCTTGAAAATGAAAGGCCACTTCCCGCTTTGCGTCGCGGCAATCTTTATCGAACCAAATTTTGTTATTCTTAATAATATATGCTCTTTTTCTAAATATTTTTACACACACCCAGACATTGAGCTATGCCAATTGAAGTAAAGATTAGATTGGTATTAAGCGCGTCTACAGTACTGTCCACATTCGCAACCTCGTCCCCCCATCTCATCAATGCCGTAAAATCTTTGCTTTTTTGATTATCAAATATAAGTCTGTTTATTTTACATATATCGTTGTAAGACTGTTCATAGTAAGGTGGGATGTTCTTTAAACAGAGATCTAGCTGTAGGTGATCAGAAAAAGTAGCTGAAGGTAAAACTTTAAAATCATAAACAATCAGTAAACTACCTACTGTCTACCATGTCAAATCAATTACACTCCTGCCATGCCCTATGAGTCTCAATTGTGAAGGAGAGTCGGAAGCGGCTCTACCATTCAATACGATTAAGGCATTTGATTCCATAAAATTTTTGAGTTTTTTACCTCTTGAGTTTGACAATAAATCGAGTGACAATCTGTTTCTAGAAAATGTACCTACATTCATTAATAAACATGCTTTCATCCATCTGGTTCAAGACAGCAATTCGAGAAAAGATATACTGCACACAACGCAAACGCCATGCCACAGCTCTGCACTTTAACGATATGTTAATATCAGTATAATTTTGATTATCTATAACACTATAATTTGAAAAAAGGTAATTTTATAAGAAGAAATGCTCAAAAAAAGGCCTTGTCTTGGTTTATACTTTCTGAAAATGTTTTAAGAATCTGTTTTCATTTTTCATAAATACTGTAATATTTGTTTAAAAAGGTGACTCTTTAGGCCTCTAGTTTCTTTGCGAAATTTCGAATAGCAGATCTGGGAAAAAAGCAATTTTTCTCTATCTATTTCTTGAAAATAAATAAATAAATTCCCAGCATTATTATTTTTGTCTTCCCTTTTACTTTGAAGACTACTTGTCGATGACTTTGGGCACTAAACAATTATATTTCAAAATTTGGATGCGGCAAAGCGTTGAAAATTTTTTCCTTAAAAATAAGCTTCTAGGTATTGAATAGTATCTTATCATTTCATCGATAAGAACGAAGCGATAAGAATAAAAATTTTAGTCAGAGATAAAAGTTTTCACTGAATTATATTCTTTATGCTTCAAATTTGTTCTTCGAAAAATAATCGTTTCTCTTTCTAAAAGTACAATCAATAGCGACGTCTACCCTAAAACTTAATTTTCGAAAAAATTAACATAGCGCTCACAACCTCTGTTGACTTGTATGACATATAGCGGCATAACATTTTTTTAACCAATTTTGTGAATGAAAACTATGGGAAAAAATTTCTTTCCTCTTTTCAATCTAGCCTCGGTGGTGGCAAACGAATTTTTTGTTAAAATAATTCATTTAACATAAATATCAATATTTCTGAGAAAGTCAAAGATCTATGAGATAACGATTAAAACTATTAATTGTATACGGCGTTCAACCAAATTTGTTATTAACGCATTGATCAGTTTTTGATATTATTGATCAAATGGGCATCGTTCATAATTTCGCCTATCATCCTCACTTCTATTGGTGACCATAATACTATAATATGTACTGCATATTATTTTAGAAACATTCTTAATCTTTCTGTGAATGAAAAATTGTGCGACGTAATCCGTACCTATCTCAATTTCTTTTATTTCAAAAACACTTTTTAGGTTTTTTTTAAATGAACAGGGGAATCCCGAATGTGTGGTCACCAAAAATAGAATTCGAAAAACATTTCCTATCGATACAGAATTTTGTCTAATTTAAAAATCCGAAAGTACATTGAGTTGACGTGGAAAATGGAACTTGCCCACCTTAGTCAGAACCATGCTTATATCAATCACCAAATGAATTAGTATTGTTATGAGCATTGCATATGGTCCTGATCCATAAACTTTCTAAAATTTGGTTATTCTCTTTTTTGAATTGAAAATTTGGTTTTTTATCACCGTCTAAGGTTTCAAAAACTTTAGACGTTACATTTTACAAAAAAAATTTAACATAACATTTTCGCAGTTATCTTCCCGAATAATGTTTTCCGAATAATGTTTTCCGAATATTGCGGATCCAACTTTCAATACGTTTTCCACTGCCATCTTCCCTCAATGTCAGCAGTCTTGTCTCACAATTTTGCCTACGTACTTTAGAAAAATGAATGTCAGGCTTAGACCATCTTCAGTTAGGTTCATGACTCCACCTACAAAGATTGAAGCTTGTGTCGGATGTTATTATGAACTTGACCATGTTGAATTTATACAGCTTATTTCCTGTAATAGTCCAAGCCGAATATTCTAACTTCATAGATACGCTTCTCCTGCGAATAAGCCAATTCGAATACTCGCGGGACTAAATGTCTGAGTGACCATGCCAACCCAAGAACAAATTGTATTATCCACAGCCGATGGATATATATTTGCAATTTAGGAGACTAGTAGTATTCTTGCTGGAATACATTTGCACCCTGGTCGCAAGGTGGGTAGAGAAGGGGTAAAAATAAACATGGAAAGCGGCAAGATTATCCAATTGACAAAAGATGAAATAATGAAAATTCCAATTTTTTGATCACTTTAACCCACATCACTAGCCAAATAATCGAATGTCATTAAAACATAACAAGAATATATCGAATATATATTTCATTAACACTACTTATTCAGAGTGATGTGAAGTACTAGAATGTTTCAGTCGAAATTTCCTTATCAATGTCGTCGCAGAATATCATAGTTGATTGGGATCGATGTCGGCCTTAATCTGAGACCCACTACGGAAAAAGTTGGCAAATTGTCAATGACAGTTATATGCTTATTTCATAATACAATGTGTCGGGCTTCTATATTATAAGTCATATTTGAGGATAAGAGCTTACAAAGTAAGAAATGAAATGTATACCTTCTAAACTTCAAGCTCATGTTCCAGTTCACCAGAATTACAATTAGAATAGTAAATCTAAAATTACTGTAAGTAACACTGAAATTATGATACCTCAAAGTAATTTTGTTTCAATAATGAATTATATGTGTGTATGAAAAGGTTCTTTCACTGCAAATGGTAATTCTTCAAGATAAAACATGAGAAAGAGAATTTCTGTCATACACTTCCCCTTTTCGAGCTCAGAAAATGCACAATGATGCACAATGGCGTCGTCTATGTGGGCGATGGCATGGATGCCTCAATGTTTGGAAAAAATCCGATGTGTCAAATTATGAAAGGTCTCAGACACGTTCTTAAGTCCAAATGGCATGATACGGAATTAGAATTGTCCTCCGCTGGGTATTGAAATGGTGGTATACAAGCGTGACCCGAGCAACATGGACACCTGTCCAGTATCGACTCTTCAGGTCCAACTTGAAGAAGATTTTTGTCGTTCCCAGATCCTTCAACGTGTCATGCATTCTGGAAAGGCATTGGGATGTGTCAACGGTCATCCCATCTAATCGATGGTAGTTGACACAATAATTGTGAAGCATCTCCCGGACTTGAACATCCATGCATTGACGTTTATCTTCGAAATATCGGTGATGCGCTTCGATGAGGGGGGGGGGGGCATCTTTGAGCTTCATCTGGTGCCGAACGTTTGCCAGTGCATTGAAAACATACGTCACCCAGTTCAACGAAATAATGCTGCTTATGATCATTTTCGAAACATCTTATACTTCGTATACGTTCCACAGGTCTTCCCTGAAAAAGTTAGAGTAGCAGCACACCCATCATAACACGTGTGATATTGATTGCAGACAATTATAAATCATATTCACCAAAAATAAAAACACCCTAAAATTGCCGTTCGATATTTTTTTTAACTAATATTGTCGAACACACCTTAGTTTATTTGCTCTACGATATGTAATAAAAAATATTCACGCGGTCTAGGGCCATGAAAAAAGTATTTAGCTGTTTTATGGAGAATCAAATACTTTTCCCTAAATATGAAAATACGAGGCCATTATGGGATAGTTTTATGTCTAAATGAGCCCATCAACGTTTGTTGTTTTTAAGCTTTATTCAACACATGCGAAAATATTTCTGCAATATTTGTAAAATGTTTTAAATAATTTTTTGATAATTCGTGTGGAGTTCAGAATAAATGATGAAATGTAAATATCACTATCTTAAAAGGACAAGCTTGCCTCTGCTAACCTATGAGATCACGATTGCAAAATGGCGTATATCCTCTAATAAAACACAAAAATATTCATTGGACACAGTGTTAACCAAATTTCTTATTAACGCACTAATCATTTCCCCCCTAATTAGAAATAATGGAAATTATTTATACCCTGGTATTCACGTTGTCGGTAATCTTCAATTCTGTTGGTAAATATCATTCTATAATATATAGTATGTGGGTCATTTCAAAGTCAAAAAACAAACTATACCTAGAATACTATGCACTGCGCATAAAAATTTTGAATGCAAAAAATATAGATCTTCATAAATGACACATTTGTTCTGTAGAACATTTATCCATGGAGTCATTAGTTGAAGGGTGAGAAGAAGCTACACAAAAGCGTAAGCGTTAAACTTGAAAATAAGAAATTGTCAGATCTTTGGAGCTAGCTGAAATGTAGCCAATTTGTTTAAATTTTTACTACGACGATTGAAAAAGAAACCTTTGAGATGACCCATATATATTTTGAGAATATTTTTTGGAGCTATCCGCAAATAATAATTGTTCCGGCGTGACCCGCATCTATGCCAATGGTTTTTTTTCCAAATTCTACTTATGCCCGAAATAAAAACGAAAATCTGAATTTTGTGCCGAAAGATTCGAAAACTTATTTGTTATAAAAACTGAAATTCGAAAAACTTTCCCTATTAATGCAGAATTGATGCGAAATTCAGAACCAGAACGTACATTGTTTTAAAGCAAGAGCGGGAGTTTCTGCACCGTCTAAAGTTTCAAAAAGGTGTTCATCAAACAAAACAACTTTCCTGACATTTTCTCGAAACCTTCTAATATCTTCTCACTGATCTTCGTTTTGGCGATTCAGCAATTTAATAGCCTTAGGAAAATTTTTTCCTTTTAAAAATAAAAAATTGGATTTGACCATCATATAAATCATATGTGACCGTCTGCGAAGAAAGTTTGTGTCTGCTTTTTCGCGGATGTTCACATATCATCCTGACTTTTCACGCCTACATCTCGGACCTCAACGGATCGAAATCTAGTGGTGTGTCGGATCATGAAACGGAGAATCACCAGTTGATTCCAATATTAAAAATTTCCGCTGCTTGTGTTTATGAATGCGCATCACATTCTGCAAAAAAATTTGAAATACAACTTTCCCAGAATCCTTTACGATTAATAATATTTCCTGATTATTGCGAGTCCAGCTTTCAAAAATTTTTCCAGCGCAATATTATCAACGAACTTCAAACGAAATTATTCCTCCGTTTCTTCTTGCAGATTTAAGTGCACAGTTTGAGTGCTTGCCAAATGGCGAGCCTATTCCTGGCGTTCCTTGTTGCAAATCTTCTTCTCAATCGTACAGAGGTTTTTCTGCTGACAGATCTCTTCCTGCAGCCGGGCCATATTATCCGGCCACGTCTGCTTCTCCCGTTAAGTCCTCTCCTGTCGAGCCGCGTCTTCATGCCGGGTCTGAATCACCTTCTCCTGTCGAGCCTGTTTTTCGTGTCAGGTCTAAATCTCCATCAGCCAGGTTTGTGTCTCCACCTACCAAGGTTTATTGTGGTGCGGGACATCAATATGAACTTGACCAACTGGAATTTATTCGGCTCACTTCCTATAATAATCCCCGCCGGCGATTCGAACTTCGAAGATACACTTTTCCTGCAAATAAGTCACTTCGATTACTTTTGCCGAAGCAATTATATATGCCTATACCATCGCGAGAACAAGTCGTATTGTCAACAGCCACTGGTGACGTCTTTGCAATATTGGAGACGGATAATGTACTTGCTGGAATGTATTCATGTCATGGTCCCAGGAACAGTAGAGCTCGTGCGAAAATAAACATGGAGGGAGGGAAGGTTACCCCATTGACGAAAGATGAAACTAAAGAAGTTCCAGTAGGCCAAAATAGCAAAATCATACTTAATTATAGAGTAGAGCGCCTGCACCACAATCATCCATAATATCAGTTACATGGCAAGAAAAATGTAAGACTATCAATGGTAACCCACACCCTCCGGATCACCTTTTGGATTCACATTTCTTCAAATAATATATCCCTACCAAACTAGTAATATGCTAAGTTAATAGGATGCGATCTTCAGCAATTCTCGAGAAAGACGTCTTCAAGGAAGTCCACGCACGTTGCATAGGCTGCGATGCAAGAGTCCTCCCGTTTAGATCGTGTTTATATATACCTCTATGAGAAATTTAAGGTAATACGCCCAAAGTCTTTTCTTCAACCGATTTTCATCTGATTTTCACGGCATCGTTTTTTCGAATAGACCAACCTTTCAGTGGTAGCATGAAGATGAGAAATCCAACATCGTTTTTCCGTCTTACTCTACCTACATAGATCTAGAAATAAAAGCTTGTAATAAAAAATATAATGAAAATTCACCTTAGATTTTTTCAATTTATACACCTCATGAACTGTGATAGGAAGTGCTTTATTACTTCATTTAGAATTTTCTTATAAACAAATGCGTACATTATAATAAATAATTAAGAATGGTTCTCGACTTAATTGGAGATAATTTAATCCCCTGCATTTAGGAAATGAATGGAAATCCTCCATGTTTGAAGCTCAGGTTTTACTTTGCCAGAATAGAATTGTAATAGTTAAACATGAAGATTGGTATAATCAGCATTAAAATTAGAATATCAGATATAAATTTTATTTCGATAATAAATTACAAAGGCGATTAAAAATGTGTTTCATTTTAAATTGTACTTTTTCTAACTGGAAAAGGAGGGGGAAATTCTGTCACACCCTAACCCATTTCTAGGTCGAAAAGTTAACAACAGTGGGTGATTTTATTAATTTGATAACTGTACTTTTTCACACGTAACACATAAAAGACTTTGCTAATGTTCAATAATAATAGATATTTCTTATTTCCTTGAATTTCACTAATTGTTTATTTATTTTAATATTCAACGGTTGATTAACGTGAAATTTGGGAAGAGCGAAAATCAAATGCGGCTATAGTTAGTATTTTATTTATGAAATTTCAGATCAATTTTATTTTGATAATCAACTATAAGTTTTGAATATACTTTGAAGATGTCATTTTCGGATATTTTCTGGTTTATATTCGTAATCACCACCTAAAAATATTATAGTGCGCGTGGTTTCAAAATAACGAGAATATAATTACGGATGAACGTAATTTTCATTGATTTTTAGAGTTTTTGGTTTTTTGTGAATCTTTGGGGAAAGAATATGGAGGATCGTGAGCCTTCCTTGAATAACATATAACTTTCTGAATCGAAAGAAGTTATCAAAAACGGTTTCGAACTATATACTACCGATTGAACAAGATTATGATTAAGGTTTTATCAAATCTGACACCTTAAAAAAATAAAATAAAATTCGCACCACATTTTTGTTGGGTTTGAATTAAATTTCAGAACAGAGCAATATGAGAAGAAATGTATGATACTGACAGAAATGCGAATTAATTAAATGTTTCGTTAAAGTTAAACAATAATACACTTGAATTATTTTAATGTATTTTTGGTAGGAATCAGGAGATTTTTTGCATCTAACCCAAATGATCTTTTAGCCTTGTACATTTATTGAGACTTTGAAAAGGTTTTAAACCATTTACACAACAATTTTTCCAAGGTAGTTTTCATACCAAAAATCAGATTTCTAAAAAATAGTATTTCTATGATTTCCAGAATCAAAATAGTATTACTAATGATATTTTTGATAAAAAACATTATGTGCAATGGAAACATGCAAAAACTCACAAAACTAATGCTCAGCATTGATTTATGTAGTTTGTTTAATAATTTAATAAAAAAGTTGGGAAATATGAGAAGTGAGGGGGAATTAGGAAAAGAGGAAGAAGTTGGTTCAGGTGGGTGTAAAGGGTGAAAATTATTAATTTTATCTCAAGGATAAAAAATAATTACAAGATGTTACTATTCAGCAACAATTCAAATTGTTACAAACCATTTCTATAAATAAATTCAGCCCATGTTTCATCCTGTGAAGAAAAATGTCGGAACAAAAAAAATTGTCATTTAACAAAAAATGTAATTGTTGAAAGAAAACTCATTCACACATTATATCGTATTTTTAACAAGACAATGTTTCTTATCTGCGGGTTGGTTTCTTTTCATCAAAGGAACAATACCGCAACATGAGAGATTAATATTCAAGAACGACATTGTTGTAAGAAACCATTTTTTATAATAATTTCGTCTATGGTGCACTTTTTAGCGCAATAATTTCTCACTTTCACCACCCAAAAGTTCTTCTTTTTGGATTGTAAATTTATCGCTTCTGCTTCGCTTTTTTGGTTCGAGTTTCATTATTTTATTCAAAAATTAATTTTTGACTTCAAATGTAACTATAGTCCAACATTCACATAGGTCCCTCTGATATAGCCTTTCCGAAAATTTACGCCGCGCTGGAGATATGTATGCTTGGAGCTGCGGGGGGGTTTGCGGTGTTCAGTCAGGCGTGACAAAGCAGGAGCGTTGCAGTAAGGCGTCGTAACCTAACAATTAATCTAATATTTGCGAGGTGCTGTCTTCAAACGGTTTCATTAAGTGAGCAACAGTGTATCTGGACCACTTCTTCAAGAGAAAACTCCCATTTCGAACGAGACGCTAAGCGGCCCGCGAACGCTCAAAGTATGTAGTCAGGAAACACATTCACTTCAACGTGTAACAGTAAATTTTCTTCCTCATTTCCACTAAATATTTAGGTAAGGCTTGTATTAGAAACACGTTTTTCAAAAAAATTTTTACCACTTAGTGAAATCTACCTGAAACGGTTTATACGCCCCTGGCTGCTTACATCCGTAGTGGACCTATGACGAGTTAGCCCCCACTCGCCGGAAGCCTCGAAACTGGCACAGTGTCAGAGTTCGACTGCACATCATGTTTGCTTGAAAAATTGTGTTTCCTAGATGAAAAGTCATGTATTTTTTAGAATCCTACTTTGCGACTGAAACTATTATTGTTTGGTTGAAAGAGTGTAGTGAAAGGTTGGCAAGTTTGTTAGGAAGCCGTCCTCTGTGGTTAAAAATTGAACGGTTTTGTGAAAAATGTGTCTTTTTGTGTTGAAAATTTAACTATTTTAGTAAAAAGTCATGTATTTTGTTGAAAACTGCTTGATAGAAAATTGGTCTTTTTGGTCTGAAAATTCCCGACCTGTGTGCACTTTGTTTTCTTTATTGAACGAAAAATTCCTTCGGCTTGAAAATTAAATTACTTTGCTAAAAATTGATGTCCTATTTTTTTTAAAATTCGTCTGTTTGATGAAAAAATAATTTTTCTTGTTTGATGATCTATCCCTTCAAATCATATTAGACAATTTGCGGTAGACCCGTTACTGACCAAAAAACCGTAATATTCAATTGCCTGTAAACATTAAAAACTCGAATAGAAAACCGATCACACAGAATGACACGCTTATCATTTTTACCAGTCATTTTATCTTATTTTTCGTCGTATTATTATTATTCATTCAGACAATGAAAGTGTTATCACGAGCATCTACCATAAAGATATGTGCAATAATTGAAACCTTAGAAGACTTACCAGTTAGTACCAATAAAGAAATGTTTACCTGAAATCTTTGT
>JAWWEA010008135.1:0-11134 GCA_035222095.1 Andricus quercuspetiolicola | reverse complement strand
TTCTATCTGAAACTTTTACTATTCCACTTTTGTTTTAAAATTTATTTTCAGCAACTCACATTACATTCTCACCATAGAAGGTATTCGATTTATGTAAGATTGCGCCCCCACCACCCTCAGTCAGATGTCCACGTTTTGATACCTTCTGAACCTGAAAAACACGTCTTCGCGAATGTACCTCTCTGTGTGTGTCTGTATGTCTGCCTGTGCTTCTGTTAATTTTTAGTCTTTTAGCATGATATCTTTCGAAAGAACTGACAGATTCAACTGGCCTTTGGTACACTCTTTTACGGTCCTAAACTGAAGTCAGGTTCTTTAGCCAGCCATTTAAGATAAAAATTCAAAAGTTGTGGCATTCCCGAAATTAGTAAAACCACTGTTTTTAGGATTTGAATATTCTATGTACTGCCATTCCTTTTTCTAGACCCCTTCATGATTTTCTTTTTTATTGGAAAAACTGTTTCCCTTTTTGTCCAGTTCATATTTTATCTTATTTCTGTTTTAAAGAATTTTTACTGTTTAAATATCGCTCGCAGGTGCCAATTCCAGTCGAAGGCAGAACCCAATTCTTCAAAATACAGGCTGATAATTTTGTTTTGGTTTTTTAAACCTCGTACCTATACCAAATGATGTAACAAATGTAAAGAGATACTGAAACTTTCTAATAACGTTGAAACGGATCGCAAAATTTTTTTTAGCACACGCATGCCATTTTTCGAGGTCTGCTTTTATTAGACACGAACACAATTTTATCGCAGACGTGTACAGAACTCCAACATGGAAATTGAAAAAATTATTAAACTCACGACTTTGGTTCAGATTGGGATTTTGTTATTTTTATTTACCAAAATAACATTTTTTGTTATTATCCATCAAAAAAAGAGTTCGGGAATGTCCGTTATACTATTTTACAGCATCTCCGAATTCGGTTTTTGAAATTCTTAATTTTTGCGGACAAAAGCACGGGAAAACTGAGCCCGATTTGCCACACATCAGGTTTAGTTTCCCCGGGTTTCTGTCCACAAAAATTTAAATTTTCAAAAATTGAATTAGGAGATGCTATAAAACAGTATAAAGGACATACCCGAACTCTTTTTTTAAAGGATAATAACACAAAAATTTTATTCTGCTAAATAAAAAGGGTATGCCTTTGTACTATTCTGAGGTTAGGATCGCCAATTAAAAATTATTTATGAAACATATTTTTTTAATTACCTACAAACAAGGTTAGTTCTGGGACATTAGTTACTATGTTTTTCTGCTTGCCCTAAGTTTCCGATCAAAAATATTGTGCGGCTTGAAAGTAAACCTGGGGAGGATTGTAACACACATAACCTCAAAATGCAAACAGATTAATCAAATTTAGCATAATAAAATTTTTATAATTATCCCACAACAGAAGAGTTCAAGGACGTCCGTTAGCATGTTCGCCGTCATTCCTCAAACTTTTAAGATAAAATATTTATTATTGTAGGAGAAAAGCCGAGGGAACCTTACACTGGTAAAAATCGATCATTTTCAAAGTATCACATGCCCTTAGGGTTCGAAAACCAAATATTGAACAATTAAATTTATTTTTAAGTTGGACACCTTTCAAATTAGAATCCAAAATATTTTTATTCAGAAACGTTTTAAATTACTAATTGTTCGATTGTTATTTACACTTCAAAATTTAGAACTTTGTTTACCAATTAATTTTTTTCTTCCAATGACTTAATTAAGATCGTAATGTCAAAAATTTAAGTTTAGCGTCTTGAATATTTGGTTTAAAATTAAGCATTTGGTGTGAAGAGTTGAACATTGATGAACATTAGAAAATTGTTCTTCATTGATTTAAAAAATGTTGAATTAAGTGAGCTAAAATGGGATTTTTCAGACTAAAACAGAATATAAATTAAAATGAAATAAAATGGTCTTATTATTGAACAGATTCAGAATATCATCTTGTGGAATTTATTATTTTTCAATTTTTAGTACATGAAGTACAGGCCTATTTCAAAAATCAAAAATTAATTTATATTCACAGTTGTCAACATAAAATGATTTTCACCAGAAACCTTATGAAATAAAATTATTTTCTATGGAAATAGTTTGAAACTTACGAAACGCAATTATGTAACAACATTTTTAGTAATTTATTTCATTATATTGTTGCTTCTTACTAATTTGAAAAAACTGCCTGAATCTTAATAAATCATGGCTTCTTCTTTTGAGGAAAAATTTCTTACAAATCCACTGCTTCCAATTTGAAAAATAGGTATAGATAATCACCACATATAGGTATTTGTTTGAAAAATGTGTTCTTTTGAAATTTATGCTTTTAATAATTTCAGGCATAGAAAAATTCACTCTTAAACTTAGAAACAGTAGAGTTATAGAGAATGTCTCAAAAAAACAACCAAATCATTTCTTAGAATTTTACCATTTAAGAAAAAATTGGTACAAAGGCACAATAAAAGAAAATTCAATTGCAAAAAACAACAAAAACTATAGCTTGAGTCTCCCAAGCTTCATGTGAAAATTCTCTTAATTGTAAATATACGTTTAAAATCGAAAATATTCAAAGAGAATTTGGAATTCTTCATTGTAAAATGAATTATTCAATTATTAGAAACGTTAACAAGTAAACTTTACATTTAAAAAGTTCAATTCGAAATTATTTTAAATGGCATTATAACATGTGATATGAAATTTATGATATTTCAAGTAATTGAATTGATTTTCCTTCGACAAATTTGTAAAATTCCCAGTCAAAAAGAAGTTCACTGTCATTTCCTGGTTTTCCTAGTTCAGCAATCACCCTGAAAAGGGAACTCAAAATTACGAATTTACAGTTTATAATCTTTTGACCTTTGATATTAAAATGCCTATGCATAAACGTGGGGTAAACATTAAGACGGAGTGCAAAGCACCAGATTTCACAGACGTGCGCGTTTTTTTTAAATTGCTATAAACCTTGCAAAGAACTGTGGTTCACACACGAAATACGTAATAGCTTTTTGTGATCGAGGTGTGGGTGCATAGTGGACATTCCGCGATTTCTTTGGTGGTCAGTTGTTCAACCTCCCCGGTGTATATATTTATTTTCGCCCGTTTTGATCCAGTACTCGTGTCACCAGGTTCATACAACCCACGAAAAAACGTGTTTCTGCTTGTTTTTTTTTCCAATATTGCAAAGACGTCACCATTGGACGTTAACAATGCAATTTGTTCTTCATTTGGAATGGGGTAGAGAAGACGATTTTTGTTTTTCAATCCAATTGGTTTATCGAGAGGAAAAGTGTACCTACGAAGTTCGAATATCTGGTTCGGACTGTTGTAGGGCTTAAGTCGAATAAGTCCAAGTTCTTCGAGTTTGAATCCGAATATGAGAGTAAAAGTTTGCCTGGAACGAGGAGACCTGGCCCTTTCACGGAGAGGCTGGTCGTCAGTACGAGAAGACCTGGGAGCGGCACGAGGTCTGGCGGGAGGGAGATACTTTCCAGGAGAATCTCTTTCAGGAGAAGAAGCAAAGGGTACCACACGAGGAAAACTGGGATCAGCATTGCCATTGGGCCTCAACTTGGACTGCGAACTTAATTCTGCAACAAGAAATAGAGGATTACATTTTTTCTGAAGTGCACAATCGTACGCTGGTACATCGTGAGTTGTAAAGGAGGTTGTGATGTGTCGCTAAACGGCTTAAGCCGAAAATCTCGTGCTTTAAAAAATAATTTTTTCACTTTGACGCGCCGTAATTCATCCAATCAGGCTCACAGGAGTCGAGCAAATTTTGAGGAACAAAAAACTTCCAGCGTGACTGTTATTCATGAAGATATAAGTATGTTTTTTATTCAGATATTTAAACAAAAAAATGCCTCATCAACAATTTAGAAAGATTCCATTTCGGCTACGTGACTTCTTTATTCAACTTTTTGTTGAAAAATTAAACTCATTTTTTGAAATTTCGTATTTTTGTTTGAATTCAACTGTTTTTTATTTATAATTTAAATATTTTTTAGTTCAAATATCAATTAGTACATTTTTCGTTAAAAATATATACTTCTTAGTCAGGGATTCAACAATTTGAATTTTAGCGTAATATGTATATAGTTTTCAGCTTATCAATTTCCAATCGTGTCGTTTTGAATAAATCATATGGACTTATAAATTTTTTGATCCTCCATACTAAAATGTTCCTAATTTTAAATAATTTTGTTTCCAAATCCAAATTTCAGGCGTTTGAATTTACTACTATTTAATTGTGCATGCTTCCAATTAAAATTATTAAAAATTGTTCAATTAACAAAGGTTTATAGAGGAGTTTCCATTCTGAATAGTTTACCTTTAAACTTCTTCTAAATGCTCAACTATAAAAGTTTTGGAGTTGAAGTTCTTAAACTCTTCAACTATTGATTTTCAATAATTATTATTCAACTTCAAGGATTTATATTTATAATGAGTAAAAGAGATCTTTCTTTGACTCTTAGTTTTTTAATAAGTTTAAGTTTGGTATACATTTTGTATGATATTTAATTCCGAATGCTTCTATTTAAAAATTTTTCAAGCATTTTAAATATTTTTATTTAAGAGTAGCAAATTACAAGCCAAGAAAATTAAAAATGCAAAATTTTTAAATGAAAACCTTCAAAATAATTCATATTTTAATTTGGTGCATTAAAATGGAAGAGTTTTTACTTTGAAGCTTTCTAGCCTCGATCGATACAAAGTTATTTAATTTTGAACTTAGAATTCTTTTCATATTCAAGTTTTCAATTGCACATAATTCAATTTCAAATGTTTCAATTTTCCAACTACTCAGATTTTCATTACAAGCAATGTTATCACATTAGCAAGTGACAGGCTTTAGAAAAAGACTATAATTTTTGCAATAAAAATACAAATATTGTATTTACACAATGTAGATACTACATTCATAATTCACAGAAACCACAGATTAAAATTTATAGTGTTATAAAAAAATTAGTATTTATTAGTCCACTTATTTGAAATTAAAATAGAACTATGACAAATTCACTATAAATTTAGAAGTGCAACACAAATAATTAAGTTTTCTGTTTGAATCATTGAAAGACGAATTGATTTAATCCTTTAGTCGAAATTGTACTCAAAAGACATTCTGCTGCCACTTTAAATAAATTATAAAAAGTGAACATTTGTATACGAACTTTAACTAATTTTTACTTGTTTTTACTAATGTTTCTCTCAATTTTACATATTTAACACATATTTGGCATAAAAAGACAATTCCAAATCTTATAAGCTCAAATTTACTGAATGAATTAAAACGTTGATTTACGTTTCCCTAATTCCTCCAGTAATCACCAATGTCATTATTATTATTTAATTCCGAGCTCATTTGTTCATTGCTAGACACCGCGACGTTATTCACACTTACTTACACCACTTCACATGAAGGTCCCTACGTGTTAACACGAGCGTCCAATGTGACTGTACATTGTGCATATTGTATAGATAACATAGAAGACAGTCAATGAATTCTTCGACAGCTCGTAAATCAGTGATTCGTTTCTGTACTAGGAAGTTATTGCATTTAAAATCTTTTGGAACCTGGAGAACTTTTTATAAAAAATTGAATGCTTGTCTAGAAACTTGTCAAAATCTGCTGAATACAAAATCGGGAACTGATTTTCTTAGATTGTGTTCCAATAATTCTATGATTTTTTTCACTCGTTCATTAAAGTCTGCGGTTCTTTAATAGATATTATATGAAATTCTAAAAAAAGTGGCCTATTCTAGAATGTGTGACTAGTCAAGTAAAGTTTCGACAACTTATTTTTTCCGTGTATGTGAAAAAGCCATATCTTTTTTAAATTGACACTTGTCACGCAAGATACCTTAGAAAATCGCATGTTATGTTCCTTACCCTATATTAATATCCGAGAATCCCAAAAACCGAACCCTAGTACTTTTGACATAACACATCCCAATGTTCACCACAAAACAGACCCACTAAGCTTTAAAATTAAAAATATTCGCACAAATAACCTTCACGATACATTCAATTATGATATAGGGTTCGTTAAGTGTTCTAGGGATAGTTTCATGGCCCAGAATTTGGCTATCCATATGGATGTAAAACTTGTTCCATAAATTAAAGTAACTGACTGTGGAATTATTATAAAAAAACTTATTAGTCAGAAATTCAATGTTAGCAACATTCTACCATATTTTAATGTTTGAAGATAAAAATATAAACAAATCATATACCAACAGAAGTTGACATCATTATGTAACCCCCCAGAACTCTCACTAGTCACAACTTCCAAAACCAACTACATATTGTTTTTATCTTCTTCACGCTGAATTCTTGTTCCAATAGGGTTTAACAATAGATTTCTGATTCGTCCATTTTTATATTCTCATTCGTGAGAGTGTAATGTAATCTTCCAAATTTTTGATTTCTAGTTCTTAACAGATCTTTATGTTTCGGAACACATAGTGTCTGAAAATCATAAAATTTTGTCAGTGTCTGTATATCTGTATGGTTACCTGAATATTGTAGCCACGACAACTTTTGAAAGATTTGTCCAATCGAATCCGCTTTTGACACACCTTATAAGGGACTTGCAACTTAACCTAATAGAGTTTTCAATTTTGATAAATATTACAAAAGTTATATCCTTTACAACATTTTGAAAACTTTTAAATAATAGTAGAAATTATTTTTCTGATAGATTAGGTAATCCCATTAAAAATATTTCCTAGATATATATATTTTAAAGCTGTGCTGATGAAAATTTTCAGTTAAACAAAAATTCAAATAGTTAGAGTATGTCCAAAATTTGAAACAATTTTTTTCAAAGAGTTTTACAAATGTTCGTCCAAGTTTCTAGTGCAGGACGAAAAGACTTGCAAACTATCCTAACGTCATTTTTCATTGCGATGAAAATTAAAAAAGTTATATGCTTTTCAATAGTTTGAGAATTCTTGAAAAATAGAAACAATTCTTTTCATAGATTACGAAATATCAATCTAAATTTTTACTTGTCATTAAATATATTTCGAAACTCTTTCCATGAGATTTTTCAATTACACCCAAATTCAAAAATTTAGATTATTTTAAAGATATGATATTCCTGGATTCAACCTTGGCAATATTCTTATTTCACAAATTCATTTTTATGATTACATTATATTTTATGAAAGTGTAGTGTAATCATTCAAAATTTGTATTTCTGTCTTTTAACGGATCTTTACGTTGCAGCGCTCACAGAGTCCGAAAATCATATAATCTTGTCGGTGTCCGTCTGTCTGTAAGTATGTCTATATAGTTACCTGAATTTGAAAATTAAGCAAAGTGTCTTCAAACAGAATTATTTGTTTCGCAAATGTTTTCATTTTTACTTGGTTCAACGATTCCAGCCACAGAAAAATTAACTTTGAAATGTGCAAACAGTATAGTTGTAGAAAATATTCTCCGCGAACAAATACGTAAATTTGGAAAATAGTATTAATAGATAATAATATAGATAATAGATAATAGAACTAATAGTAATAATTAATGTTATTCAGCACAAAGATAATACAATAAACCAGGCAAAAGACGTATTTCTCAAAATTGCTAATAACAAAACATCCTTCGTTATTTACACGAATAAAGATTTACGCCTTAATTTAAAGAAATCCTAATGGTATTTATAGGTGACGCTGCAGATCGAAACGAATCTTGATCAAAATCAAAGTCAAAATTAGATTTCCAAACCACCTTCTTTTTCGCCTCATTAAAGACAAATATTTACATAACAACAGCAAAAAGAAAAGACTCAACCAAAGCTATAAATCAGGTGGCAACATGTTTTGAAGCTAATTTATCTTTACTTTTTTATAGAACATTTAGATTTTTAAATAAATAATGCATGAATAAAAACAATATCTCAACTAAGTTTATCACCCTATTAAAAATTCACTTATTAACCTGAAATTGTTTTTCATAATAACAAGGAGACAGCATGGATGAAATAAAAACAATAGTTAGCTTATTATTTAATGATCACTGAAAGTTCTGGGATGTTGCATACTGATTCAACCATCTGTTGGTACATGGTTTGTTCATAGTTTTCATCTCTAAATATTAAAAACCTGGGAAAATGTTGATGACATTGTAATCGTTTAAATAATTCCTTTATCGTGATGGTCGAAAAAATACCGATAGATATTTCAATAAAAATTTTTAATTAAAAAATTTGGCTTGTCATTTGTGTCAAGGACGGTCGGCATTAAATGGTTTAGAAACGTTAGGGCTAGTTTTTGGAATTTTTGATTATAACTGTGGGGATGGAAATATCTATTACAATCTTGATAAAGTAAATGTTATATTTCGAATTTTCAACTTGAATTTTTTTAGCGTTTTTAGTTAAAGGCAGCTGAGATGGGGCCTATTAAATGTGCTTGTGGTACTTTCTTGGGTTGCCGATTATCACTGTGGTTCTATGAAGTGGGCTGATGTGACTGTTTTCAATTCAAACAAATTTTGAGTGTTTTAGGTAAAGGTAGCTAGGATGGTGCTCGCTAAATGTACTAGGATTGGTTTCTTGAGGCTTCAATTTATTATTACTATATGGATATTATTATAATGTACCAGATTTTTGCGAAGTCTGCTGGTGTGATTATTCTTTGAAACTTCTCAATTTAATAGTGGCTTTACACGAAAACTTTGGAATTGTTTTGTTAAAAGTGCCAGAATATTATTATGGGATTATTTAGGTGACATATATAAAACTTTAAATTCAAAAATTTAATAGCTGTTTTAAATTGAGATATTGGGAATTGTTTCTTTAGAAGAAATAGTGTTGGATTTTGGAGCAAAACTTAAGTTGTATGAAGAAGACATGTGTGACATTTTGCAATTTTTTCTTTGAAGGTGCAATACGTGGTTTGTAGAGTTAGTTAAATATTATTGAGGGATTGGTAAATATATTTCTCTATGGGTGACTTGTGTGACTCTATTCATTTTTTAAAGGTGTTTCACATAACATCGCGTTTTCTTAAGGTGACTTGTGACAGTATTTTCAATTGAAAAATTCCGGGGCTACTTTATATATAGATACGCTTTGAATTCGTTTAGTTAAAAGCGCTATGATTGACTTTTTGGCGTTGCAGAATAATATTTTAGGAACCTAATTTTAGAATAATCCGTATTCATAAAAATATAAGCAGAATTCGGTGATTTCACAGAAAAAACCAAGTGTGAATCTAATACTAATTTCAGGGTACCATGCACCCGCAACAAAAATTAGTCTTGGTAGTGTGAATGGTACCATTCACAATGTATTATTTCCCTCGGACTTCGGGTATGAAACGTCACCTGTTGTCAATCGTTTTTACAGTTTTGCGGCAAAAACAATAGACGATAGTTTCGTACCCCAACTCCGAGTGAGATGGAACCCCATCTTGAAATTAACTGCAACAAAATTTATTCCAGAGTTTTTAGTGTGTTCTGAATAGGTACATGTAAACTACTTTGAATTTACAAGGAGTAAAATCAATAAATAAATAATTGAATGAATTTGTTTGTGTCGCAATTTGTTTGTGCCACATGTGTACGTGCTTAGATAAGACCCAACACAGTTGGCCACACGTAAAATTGTTCCGTGCAGATCATATCTCTGAAATTCTGATTTGCGTAAATCTAAAAAAAAATTGACCACAATATAGATATATTATAATACATAGTATATTTACCAATAGAATCAATTATGACGGTCAATAATAGGACCAAGGAGAAGACAATCTTCATCTTTTCTGATTGCAGAACAAACTGATTGATATATCAATAATGAATTTGATTAACAATGTAACCATTAAATATTCCACTGCTTCATCAGCTTTTATAATCTAGACTAAAGTTGTTATCTCTTACATTTATTGTACTTCTGAAATATTTACATTTGATAAGAGTCAGCTTTAGCGACAAAATTTGGACTTACACTTAGTTAAAACTGATATCACTGTTACTTTGATGTGTTTGATTTAATGTTCTAGAAATTACTGAGTGAAAAAAGTTATCTTGAAACAAAAACATCGTTCCCAAGAATATTTTTTCATCACTCAAATATGATTATTAATGTCATTCATATTATGTTGTTTCTCTCAGGCTTAAGATAGTTACAGTCCACTCCATCGAATTATCATTATGAAAATAAAGTCTACCGACTTTTTCCTTGTAGTTTGATGTCCTGAAGCTCCATCCGTTCCCCATTTTCCTTTTAATAACAATTTTGCATTTTGAATTTGCTCTAATAAGCTTGGATCTAACTGAATATGTATTTGTTTAACTGAATGAGCTAGTAGAGAAATAAAGTGCACTTCAGCTCCATATTCAGTTACTTCTATATAATCTGTATAACAATGTTTTTTCGCTTCAGCAAGAGTATCATATGAAGTTCTGACTCTGCTTCCACAAATTCCCTCCAGGTGGGAATTTAAGTTTTGAAACTTATTTTTTGAACGTCCAGCATCTACAAACATGGCTAAAGTTTTATTGCACGTGTTCTGGTGACTCCCAATCTCGTTTATTTCAATATTTACAGTGACTTTTTTTAATGCTTCAGCCAATTCTTCCGCACTATTTAATGAAGAAATATCAGAAATACTTCTTTTCGCAACTTCAGAACCTTCTTCAAATGACTTTCGTTTACGACCAAATTTGTGGTTGACATTGATAAACTCTTCTACTTTTCAGTCAGTTCGTGCAGAATTTTACTCAGAACATTTAAATGTAATCGTGAAAATTTGTCTAAATATATTTTATACTGACTAATAAACTCATCCTTTGTTCGACAAACACTTTGCCATTGCTTTTTAAAATTCGGTACAAATATTTTAATTAACCTTCGTCTTATTTTCTGCAGTTATTCTTTAGAAAACAAATTTTTTGCTTTCATTTTATCCATCAAAATTTTTTCTTCATTTTCTTTATCATCCACATTCCTCTTCCATAAAGGTTCAAATAATTTTTGGTTATTAACAGATAACTGCATGATTAATTAAGTACTGATCGTTTTCGCCCACTTCAGAAGTATAACAAAAAAAAACAAAACAAGAAGTTATACTTCTTTTTGTCTGAAGTATGTCATTGACTCCAACAACTCTACTTTAAAATAATAATTAT
>JAWWEA010008003.1:0-11135 GCA_035222095.1 Andricus quercuspetiolicola | reverse complement strand
TAATCGACCGGTAAAACAAGATGAAAATTTTGCGGAGGCCATCGTTCGAGATACCACATAAAAACTTCGGTTTTTTGTTTGTTTGTTTTTTTCCAATTTATTCTTCTTCACAATATATTAAAAATGTGCTTTACTCGCGATTATCACACTCATAAATATCAATAAATTGGTTAAATCGCAATTCTGTCTTTAAACATCTACATAATTGATCTATGAGGACGAGGCAGCGAAATACAATTGTGAGATTGAACGAACTTACCTGAAGTGAAGTTCAATCGCAATTGTGTGAGCTGCCTCGTCTGAATAGATCAAACCCACCCGTTTAATGAAGAACGGAAGGATTGTTCTTTTAACCACACCCAATTATGAGAAATACTCATAAGATTGCGATTAAAATAATAATTTAAAATAAATGACAAGTCAAGATGGCGGCACAGGGGCGCCCTCTAGCGAGGGCACTTCAAACTTTCTTTGAATTTAAAATATCTGTGCGGAACGAGCAGTAACTACGTGACTACATAATTGATCTATTCAGACGAGGCAGCTCACACAATTGCGATTGAACTTCACTTCAGGTAAGTTCGTTCAATCTCACAAATAATCATTAGAAATCTATATTATTTATGTTTTATAAAGCTCGCCGTATATAAATGTCTTTAAAGACAATTCTGAATCAGATTTGGTCAGAAAAATCAATTTGGTTATGAGAAAAACTCATTTATTGAGAATTTGTTTATTAAAATGTTTATAAAAGCAGTAGCTAGGAACTTATGATGATTTTTCGTTATAAATATCATTAGAATTATTTCTGCTCTATAAGTGCAGGTGCAATAATTACATCTGGTGGTGGGTTTCTGTCCCTATTTTTCCTTGAGATAAAAATTCACAAAGCTCAAATGGCCAATTATGTTACTTTATTTGTTAATATATTGTTCCTCTGTGACGAAAATCAAAAAATCGCAAACTAAATTCTCTTGAAAATTTAATGCTGAGCATTTTTAAAAAGATACTTTGAATTCGGTTAAAAAATACGACCTTTAGGCGATTATGAACAGTAAATTTCTGTGGATCGATTATCGCAGCGCGCGGCGCGCAGCGCTACGCAATATTATTTACCATTAACTTAGAGAGAGCACAAAACAGTTAAAACGGTTTCTGAATCTTAAGCGTTCAGACTTCCTATTACTTGAAAAAAATGCCAATTACGAGTATAGAACAGGGAAAAATTGGCACTTTTTTATTAAAAAATTATATAAATTAGCAGCAATAACAAATAGAACGATGTCGAGAATGTGATTGTTGATTGTATTAAATTCTCAACATCCCTTGAAATTTTCATCCGTTTCTCAAAAGTAGTTTACGAAACAATAATTTGTTAATAAAACGAGGCAGGAATGTTCAATTGCACATTCTAAATAAACAAATGCATTTTTTTTTAAATTTTATAACGTGACTTAATGCTAATGAGTAGAATATTTTTTAACACTCAGTTTTAATGTTCCTTTCAGGGTAAAAAATCGTAGGCTGTAAATTTCGTAAATTTCCACAAATTTAAGAAATTTTCATAAAGTTCTATAAATTTTAGAAATTTAAGGAATTATGTGCAAATTTACAGGCATGTATGGTCATCTACAGAAATTTATAGAAAGCCTAGATTCTCAAAATATATTTACATCATCGAAATTTGGAACCTTCGATTTTTTTAATATCGACTTACTTTGGGATTACATTTGGCCTCTCTTTACTTTGGACCTATGGTAAATTTTTTGGAGTTCGTTGAAAAAATTCTTTAGTACAAATCCCTATATTACATATATCTTACAGATGGAAGTGAGGAGCCCACATCTGGAGATGAGGCCGCACCAAGAAAATGGGGTAATCAATGTAAGTATATTATAATTATTTTGAAATAACAACAAATTGCTGGAATTCAGGAAATAATCCTAATTTTATTTCATAACCGCCAATAAATTGTTGACGCTGCATGGCGTTGGCCCCTGCAGAACTTTTAAACAAGTTTAAAATTTTGACTTAAAAATACATATTCTCATAGAAAACTTATTTGCGCATCTTTTTTCATTAAACAGAAATGTTGTAGCTTTCCCGGTGTTCAAAGTAGACCCGAAATCTCCGCTGAAAAAAAAACTTTCTGTAAATTTTAGAAATTTGTGAAAGTTTATGAAATTTGTTGAATTTAATGATAATTTATAGAAATTCTTGAAAATTTATAGGCATTAATGGTATTTACGGGAATTTATAGAAAGCCTGGATTGTCAAAATATACTTACATCATTGAAATTTGGAACCTTCGGTTTTTTTTTAAATATCGGCTGACTTTGAGATTACATTTGGCCTTTCTTTATTTTGGACTGATAGCAAAATTTTTGGGGTTTGTCAAAGAAATTCTTTAATAAAAATCCCTGTATTACATCTTACAGATGGAACTGGTATTCGAATACCTGGATCTCGGCCACCAGCAATTCGAACGGGGACTAGAAGACGGGGTAATACACGTAAGTGAATTATAATTTTTTTGAAATGTCAAAAAATTTCTGGGATTCATCACGAAGCCCATATTTTGTTTCTTAACCGCCAATAAATTGTTTTCGCTGAATGGCATTGTCCTCTGGGGACATTTGAAACATGTTTCAAATTTTGACTTAAAAAGTACATATTCTTATAGAAAATTAATGTACTTGCGCATCTTTTTTAATTGCTTTCCTCGTTTTTAAAGTGAACTGTATAAATAAAACTGTATAAATAAACTGTAAACTGTATAAATAAAAATCTTTAATTCTGACGATTTTGAAGATCAAACGTCGAGAGTTTTCAAGTTTAAATCTTCCAAATTAATGAAATTGCAAATATTAATCAATGAAATTGCAGAGCTTTTTATTTTTTAGCATGAAGCTCTTTTAATCTGTAATTATAAATGTTTCAAATGAGGAAATCTTTAATCTTAAAGATCTACAATTTGAATTTTCATTATTTTGAAGAGATAGAATTAAAAATTCTTGAATTTAAATATTAGAGATTTGTAAACCATTCCATTATTAGGACGTGTCTTTTGGAGGAATGTAATTTGAAACGTTTTGTTTTGTTTAAGTTCTAGGATTGAAAATAAAGAATTCTTCAATGTTAACGACTTTCAATTTGCAATTCGTCAATTTTGAATGTTTGCAATAAAAATCTTTTCATTATTGCTATTTTAATTAATATTATTGTTATTAATATCAACAACTCTACTATGTTTTTTGAAATGACGTTTAAATCAGCAAAGCAGATGTTAATGTTATAGTTTTATATAAATTGGAAGTCAAACGTTTTTTGTTAATCGAAAATATATAAGCAAGAACGTTATAACTGTTATTAAATCTCATGAATAATGAATGAAACGATATTATAGCGGAATTGATTCATGTGTATTTATTAAATGTGCATAAATTCCGAAGGTATGAATGATCAGAAAATCTTGAAATTGTTCACTAAAGATGAAAATTTTTTTAACATACTTGGATTATAATCAAAGAGAATTTAATAAACGAATAAAATATTACAAAATATATTTTTTAAATGTTAGTTTTGAAAGTCAGTTACGGCTCTCTCTCAAATAGCAAATCGACAATCTTTGCATTTAACGGTGTTTTCCAAAAATTATACAATAACTATTTTTAAAGTTATTAAGAATTTAATAAATTGTAAACCGTGAGGGGGTGAAATAAGTTTAATCAAGGTGATCCTTATGTATGGATAACAAAATGGAATATTTATTCATAGCTAACTGAAATATAGTACACAAAAGTTACGAAGTGTTCGTCGCGTGACCCGGCTGAACACGGCTATCGAATTTAGCAAAAGGCCGAGATCTAAACACCACGCTAGTTCCAGCAAGTCTTCCGACACAGCCCTTAGAAAGGGAAACTTCCAATCAGAAAATCGTAGGGCAAGGATAAGTCCCACCTACGAAGTCTGAGGGAAAGGGTAGCTGGAACCGAGGGTAGTCGTTGAGGGACGAGCGTGAGCTTTCTCGAAAACAAGCGGATTAGCGAGGCAATAGAGCTTGTTACGGTTGAACATAAATGAGGGTCTGGTGTTACAGCAGACAGAACTTATAGATAATTGTATTTGGAGAAACCAGGAAACTTCTGCCAAACACGTTTAGAGAAAACGCACTACTTTTTTCACTGTTTCATAGCATTGGGTTTCGATGGTCCTGTCTGCTGTACGTTGGTAAGTGCAGGAGCGACTTGAATCGGTGGCGTAACATTTTCGCGATTAAATTCGACTACCATGTTGTAATCTTCGCCGTCTTCGTGCACTTGTTTCTCTTGGGCAAGGTTTTTTAAAACATCTGACAAATTAAAAGCGGGCTGAAGCCGATCAATAGAAGCGCGAAACTTTTTATCTTTTATTTTCATAAAAATAAATTTATCATTGCGCTCAATGACTTTATACGGTTCATCATACGGTGGATCGGACGGGCCGCGTACAGCATCATAAGGTAGAAAAACATATGTTGAAGTGGCTAAGTTTTTAAGTACAAAAACTTTTTATTACCCTGTCGACGTACAGGCGACAGTTTGACATCGTTGACCCGTCTTTTCAAATTATCAATTAAATGAGAAGTCGCTTTTTGGTCACTAGCAAGAAAAACTTCCGCAGGCAAACGTAAGCTGCCGCCGTAAACCAGATCAGCGGCCGTCGCTCCGAGATCTTTGATGGCAGTTCGAATGCCAAGTAAAATGATTGGCAAAATTGAAACCCAATCGCTGCCATCATGACCTTGATCGTTTATGATTTGCGAAAGAATGACAAAACGAGAAATCCACGTTGAAGGCAAAGCAGTCGCAACATTAGTATCTTCCATATCAACAATCGAAATGACTTCAGGCCAGTGAGAAAAGCGGTCACTGCACGTTAAACAGTATCTAAAATCTTGGAGATAACTCATGGTCATAATACCTATGTGAATGTGCTCGAATCAATTCGCTAATTTCTCGAAATATTGAATAGGAGCGGAAACATGACGAGTGACCAAACGAAACGCAAAGTGGCGAGGCGCTGATTAGTGCGCATGCCAGGATATGATAAACTGTGCAATGAATTAAATGCAGCGCGGCGTAGAAATATAAATGCACGTTCTTTTCTGGAAATTACACTTGTCGCAACTTAAGTGCTGATTGATCTGAAGAAAGCAACTCACGCAATTACGCATCGTCTCTCTGGGTAGAGCAAGAGAGTCGTGATCTATTGATAACGCGATTGCTTCGAAGTGAGATAATGCATCGGCAAAAGTTATTGGTTTATGATCTGTGAAAATTGTAGAATTTCTGGCCTTCACCGCATGACAGAAACATTTAACGGAGCTGCAGATAGCGTAAAGTTCACGATCGTAAGCCCTACATTTGCGTTGGGTTGCCGTCAAACATTTTTTGTGGAAAACTAGAGGTTGCCATTAATTACCCACGCGTTGCTGTTGTACGCCGCCTATTGCAAAATCCGAAGCGTCTACGACTATGCTAATAGGCGCACCTAGAACGGGATGCGCGAGCAAATTTGCATTCGCGAGAGCACTTTTCGAACTGGAAAAAGCATCACTGTTAGTACTTCCATCAACTTGCGGACGCTCGGACTATCCGATTCTGTAAAGCTCTCAATCATTTTTGTTTTGGGATTGGTGAGCTTCTCTTTTTATGATCGTGTCACTAAAATATCTTCGAGTTGGACGATAGCCTTCTCCGCTAAACTCGATATAGTGTTGCAATACTTTACATTATCGTCAGTTATTTGCTCTGTGACGTACTGCGCTTCAAGTAACGTGAACCATACTTCAACCTGGTGTTCAAAAATTCAGGCTCTCGAAAATGCCAAGGCGCATGCATATTCACAATGGGCGCTGAAGCGCTGAGGGTACTGTCGTTTACAGGCATTTTGTAACACTTAATTACGACACGAACGAAGTACCTTGAACTTTGATACTGTGACCTCGGCTGTGAAAGGGTGAAATAAGTTTGATCAAAGTGACCCCTACGTATAGGTAAACAAATTAAATATTTATTTATAGTAAACTGGCACGTAGTACACAACAGTTACAAAGTATTCCTCGCGTGGACCGGGCGGAGCACGGACATCGAACCTAGAAAAAGGCTGAAATCTGAACGCGACGCTAGTTCTAGCAAGTCTGCCTCCAGCAAGGGCAACTTCCACTCGGAAAATCGTAGGGGAAGGATAAGTCCCTGCTAAGAAGTCCGAGGCAAAAGGTGGCTGGGACCAAGGGTAGTTGTCGAGGGACGATGAGGGAATGAAGTCGAGGGAATGAAGGTCTGGTGCGACAGCAGACAAAACTTATAGCTTATTGTATTTGAAGAAACTAGGAATCTTCTGCTAAACACGTTTAGAGAAAATGCGAGCCAAAAAATTATTTAAATAATTAGGTGTATATTTTTTTACGATTCCAACGAAATAGAAAACTCAGTTTTCGGCATTTTGCTGTTAACGGAGTTTTTCCAAATCACAGCATAATAATTTCTATAATTTGTAAAAATGTATAAAAATTGACGGAATTGATGCAAATTGATGAAAGTTATAAAAATTTATGAAATTGGTGAAGATTCATGAAAATTTGTGAAATTGACGGCAATATATACAATTCTTGGAAATTTTTTTAATTTGAGATTTTTATTTTAATTTGCCGCTGTCTTTTAATAACTTTGATAAACGATATGCTGGGCGTATGAGTTGTGCTCGAATATTTTGTGTCTGCCTTTTTATAACTTCTTCAGACTTGTTGGCCTTCCAGCTATTCAACTTTCACCAGAACTGTTGAGAAAAATGCAGTGCGTGTGAAAAATTTCTCTTAGGGGTTTTTTCCGTGTAGATTTAAAAGCCACTCAAAAATAGTTTTTGAAGCAATACTGCATCTGTCAAGATGTACAAAGGTACAGCCAGAACAACCAACTGAAACATTGCCAGCGACCGTACAGTGTGCCAAAATACAATAAAAGTGTCAAAAGTGCGATTTCTCGTCGCAGCTGCATAAAGCTTGGTACAGGGTAGGGGAGGTCTTTGAAGTCTCTGATTTCGAATTTAATGTCAAAAGTTACAAATTTAAATGGTGTATTCAACATAACGTCAAAAATTGTTAAATTAGCACACGTCTGTCTGAAATTTGCATAAATCAAAAGGATCCGTACTATGTACAACACAATCGGTACAAAAGTAATTAAGCCATGCCAGTCCTGGAGCACAACTACGCAGTTCCAACTGCCACCGACAGATGGCGCCACTGGTCAGTTACCAAAGTCGGTAAGTTAGATTCCTGTCGCAGATTATTGACTCGGCCAATAAGGATGGTCTCTGTTTTACCGACCGAACCAGCCAAACACTTTGATGTAGGTGGCACATGTGCGATCAGAGATTCTGTAACTTTCTAGCGATTTGTTTTTCTAGGCGTTTCGATTAAAGTGGATCTATTGCCTCTGAGATTCCTATTTTTTAAACTTTCTAGAACTTTCCGACTGGTCGCTAAACAGTGATCGAAATCTGTGGAAAGCTCGAACGAGACTATGGTTCACTTAAGGAAATGGGCCCCTGCAATATCAACCAACAATCCAATTCTGGGGATTCCCAGGGTTTCGAAAAATATTTGAACCTTACAGAAATTTTGACTTGATCTCTGATGATTTTACTGAGCATCGAAGTTTCTAGAACATTTAAATATGATAAGCTCTCACTTTTGAGGCTTTCTATGTCTCATGACTTTCTAGAAACATCGACTTTAACCTTATAGAAGACATCTGCTGGACGGTGATGAGAGCAGAATTGTAGATTTGCTGCTCTCCGGAAATTTGCAGTTTCGCAAATTTTTCTTACACTTTGTTTAATAAAAATTAGCAAGTTGTGAATTTGTGTGTTCCTGATGCATCTGAACAAACTGCTTTTGTTCGAAACTACTTGTTTCTTGCTGTTTTGTGATTAATAAATAACTGTCGTTAACGGATATACGTATTGGGAACGGTGATCCGAGTGGACATGACAATTTGCTTCTTTCTGGAGTTTTGCAGTTCCGCGAGTTTTTTTTTACTCTTCGCATAATAAAAATTTGCAAGCTGTGACCTTATGCATTCTTGATGCGTCTAAGCGAATTCGTTCTGCTCGAAACTACTAGTTTCTTGCTGTTTTAAGATTATTAAATAACTGTTATTAATCATTTAAGCAATGCGTGCGTGTCCAAAGTGCAAGAAAGTGATTTCTAGAGGAGGACATGAGGTGCTTGTTTGCTTAAAGTCTGGCCTTTTGACTTATCTGGCCTGTGCAAATTTTAACATTTCCAAAAAGAACTTTGATAAATCCAAAGTGGGTCAAGCAGATTTCTTCTGTACAAATTGCAGAGGCCAAAGTGTCAGCGAGATCTCTGCGGCAGTGGATGGCAGTTCGTCTAGGAAACCTGCAATCAATATTCGCAACGCCGTCGATAAGTCTTCCCCTCACGCTCCTGCACTTACAGCAGCATCGACTACCACCAACGAGCCTGATCTCTTTGCTATGATCAGAAATGTTGTCTTGGAAGGCCAAAAAGGAGCACATGCAAAGCCATAAGAGATTCACTCCAGGATCAGAGATTTTGAAAATAGGCAACAAGCTCAGAAATGGGAAAGGAGGATATAACAAAAATGAAAAAGGATGCCACTGACTTGAAAACAAAGGTTGCGCTCAACGTAAACGAGCAGGCGGCCCTTCAAACGATTTTGTAAATTAATGATTTCCCTATGAAACCCAATGAAGATCTTTTTACTACCATGAACTCACTACATAAGGCTCTTCACATTCCCTTTGTGAGGGGAGATGTGGTCAAAATATATACAGTTATCCAGGCACCTGAACACACAAAATCCTCTGACCCCCCTATAATTGTTGCGACACTCGTCAATCAGCAACTTCGAGATAAATTCGTTGAGAGAAGGAAGGTTCTTGGAGACTTCTCTACTGGAAACCTTGGGTGGTCGAGCAAAGGTAAACATCCTGTTTATCTCCGTGAGGCCCTGTCACATTTGAACAGAAAAATCTACGCCATTGTCCTGGGTCGCAGAAGAGGCAAAATAATCAAGTATTTATTGATTGTGGGCGGAACAATTTTTCGTCGCAGGGAGGGTGGATCTCCACAAATTTACCTGGCTAATCTGCAGACCGTCGAGGGACTTAGATAGCAATCACTGCTTCCTTGTATCATCTTACGTGCATGTGTCGATAAATTGTGAATGTTACTCAATGTTAATGTTAATGTTAATGTTAATGTTAATTGTAAATTTTACTCAATAACTCAAAGGTTTCTCAGTTATTCCAACTATGCTATTGGGATTGACTATGTTCTACAAAACCCTATGTTAAGTCAAAATCTTGACTATATTTTGCCTTGTTTTTCACCAAAAAGATCTATTATTGTATCCGCAGCACCAGCTTCTATAAATAATGCTAAGATTGTTTCTAGTTATATTTCTAGTTCGAGTATCTTTTCCTGTGTTATTACATTCTTTCAGCTAACTTGCAACTTAAAACTTACCATCTTACATTTGCAATGGATACCTTAAATATTTGTCATGTTAACTTTATAATGCTTATTGCCTTTCTAATTTTTACTTTTTTATATGACTTATTCCTTGTTTCCAAATGTAATCATGTGAACTAGATTTTGTTGGTTAACGTGTTGCAGACACTTGTATATTTAACTATAGTTGAACATTACTTATCACTTTCAAAATGGAAACCTGAAATGTTTGTCACGTTAACGCTCAGTCTTTACGTGACCATTACCACGAACTTAAACTTCATTTTATGTCCTGTTCTTATCATATCATAACCGTTTCGGAGACCTGTCTTACGCCTAACATTCCATCTAGCCGCATAGCACTTGATCATTATACACTTTTCTGCAGAGATAGAGATCAGAGAAAAGGGGGCGGGGTCTGTCTTAATATTCATGACAGCTTAAGGGGTGTGCAGGTGGGAGTGAGTCCTCCTGCCAATTACCCTATTGCTAAGTACCTTTTTATCAAGGAATCTTCGTCCCATGACAGCATGCTGGTGAGAGTGATTTATAAACCTCCTAATGCCTCTTACTGTAGGGAACTTGAGGCTGACATTTTTGACCTTATACCAAATTATAATAACATTGTACCTACTGGTGACCTAAAGACAAATCTTAATGCTAGCAATAATTTATCTAACTATTTAAAATCAGTAGTGTTTTCCGCCAGATTATCTATAGTTTCCACTAATATCACCCACCACACTGATCATTCTAATACATGGATTGACTTGATGATTGTTGATGAACTAGACAAGGTGATTTCTTCTACTCCAGCCTCGATCTCACTCCTCTCAAACCACGACCTAATCAGCATTCAATACCAGTTCTGCTTTAATCCCTCCTCTAGTATATCTCCTCTGTCTATGCGCAATCTCACAAACACAAATGAAACAAAGTTTCTTGAGCGCCTCTCTACTTATAACTGGAAAAGCATTTGTATCAAAAATGATATAAATAGAAAGCTTAGTCGTCTAACAAAGTTTTCATTTTTAGTCCTTGACAAATTTGCGCCTCTCCATATCCTCAACGCAAAAAAGAAGTGCACTCCTTGGATTACATCTTATATCAAAGACTTAATGAAAGAAAGAGAGAAAAAACGTAGATTGGCTAAAAGAACAAAAAATAGTATTATTTAAGCCGAATTCCGTAAATTGAGAAACTGAGTTTAAACTAAAATCAGGGAATCATACCATCAATATAATTACAATTCTATCAAAAACAGGAATAAAAATAAAAACATCTGGCTTCTCTTAAGACGACCTGGACTTATTCCTCCAAAAGGCTTGACTCCTGATAACAATTTATTTCTGTAGACCTCTCAACAGCTTTCACCACAAAATCCACACTCTTTGTAACCAACACTTCTACCTCGTCCTTAGTTCTCTCTATTTCTAATGATACTGAATTATTCTTTTTTGACATATCGCAAGAAACTATAATTGAAAAACTCTTGACGGTAAAATCAAATGCTTAAGGTTCTGATGGTATCTCAATTAAAATGATTCGCCTAGCTTTACCAGTCATTGGTCCTATTATCTGGCACATTTAT
>JAWWEA010007931.1:0-11136 GCA_035222095.1 Andricus quercuspetiolicola | reverse complement strand
TGACTGGTCGCAGAAATAATGTAGGTCACATAGCTTCCCCTTTTCAAACGTCACGTGAGGAGCGGGAATTCACCCCTGTGATGAGTCACAGAAATAATGTAGGTCACATCCTTACCCCTTTTCAACTTCTCGTGGGAGGAAGTCGCCCCTGTGACTGGTCGCAGACATAATGTAGGTCACATACCTTCCGCTTTTCCAACGTCTCGTGGGAGGTGGGAAGTCACCCCTGTGATCAGTCGCAAAAATAATGTAGGTCACATCCTTACCCTTTTCCAACTTCTTGAGGAGGGCGGAAATAGGTACCCCTGTGACTGTTCACAGAAATAATTGTTATCATTTAAGTATATTTTCTCAGAAACTGTTAGTCGTAGGGTAAAAATGTATTCCACATAAAATATGTATTTTTAAAAAATCTATAACTTTTATTTGAAGCATTTTTGTGAATTTGTATTATTTACTAAGACAAAAGCAAAAAAACATGATTTTCATGGGTTTTTTTATGGGTTTCACCATGAAAATCGAAATGGCGCCTATTTTGACCATCATTTTCGTAATCAGAGCATCAAAATACATAGGTATACGGAGGTTCAAATCAATCTGAGGTATGCGCTTTTCGGAAGTATATCCCGAATTAAGAAATATATTGGAAAATAATTTTTAATATTGTTGTAAATAAATATTTAAACTTGTGTCGGTAACTGTTATAAAAAGAATGCTATAAGGAATATTGCACCTAAATTTTATAATGAAAAGCCAAAAACTGTGGATTTGAGTATGAGTTGAAGAAAAAATTTGAATTAAAAATTTACTTATAAAAAAACTCGTTTTTTGCAATTTGTTACCAAATTAAAAAAGATACGATTTTCTCGCAGAGAAAAAAAATGCTGAATGTAATTCTCGACGGTTATATATGTTTCAAAATTCAAAATTTCCAATTTGGATTTTTAGGCGTCAGGGGCCAACTCCGCCAGGCTAGAAAAATCTACGTCTTGTTCTTGCTTGCTTAAATAGTTTCAGAAGACTTAAAAACGTAATTAAGTATTAATAAAATTGATAAATTCTGGAAATTGCTTGAGTTAGCGCGAGTTGTATTGAAAAAAGATTGAAATTTTTTGTTTTTGACAAATCTAGTTTTTATCAATTACTTCAAAAACTGTGAAACCTACAAATATTTGCTGGAGAAAAAAAATATGCGCCTTAAAATTCTCTACAAGTATTAGTCCTGAAAATTGACATTCAAACGATTTTAAAAATTGACATTCTAAGGCTAGATCTTTTAGGGAACTTAGAAGTTCCTATAATTTAAGGTTATGTTAGAGAATTCTCGCTGGAATTGAATATTTTTCATCAACAGAGGCAGTTAAGTCTTTTATGAAATTTATAGATAGATTTGTCGAACTTGGATATTTCTCATCAGAAACAGTAAGGTCATTACGACACCATAGCAGTTTGCACAATTTTAGATTATGTTAACGATTTCTCATCAGAAATGGATATTTTACAACAGAAGCGCTTGGGTCTCTTATAAAACTTACAAATGCGAACAATTCTAGGTAATCTCAGGGAATTTTCACCGGAATTTAATACTTTTCAACAGGAAAAGTTGGTTCTTTTGAAAAATTAAAAAAATTTTAGCTCATCCTCGAGAAATATCGCTGGAATTGGATACTCATGAACAGAAACAGTTGAGTCTTTATGAAATTTATGAATTCCAAAAATTGTAGGTTATATTATGGAATTCCTGACGAAGTTGGACATTTTTTATCAGAAGCAGTTAGTTCTTTCCTGAAAGCAGTTTGAACAATTTTAGGTTATGTTGTCGATTTCTTGGCATAATTGAATATTTTACAACAGAAAGAGAGAACAGTTTTAAAAAAATTATAAGTTCGAACAATGGCAGGATATCTCTCGAAATTCTCATCGGAATGGGATATTTCTTAACAGAAACAGCTAGATCATTTAGGAAGCTCAGTAATCCCTACAATTTAAGGTTATGTTAGAGAATTCTCGCTGGAACTTGATATTTCTCAACAGGGACAGTTAAGCTTTTAGAAAATTTATAGATTAGGACAATTTGAAGTTATGTTATGGCATTTTTGCTGAACTTGAATCTTTTTTATCAGAAACAGTTACGTCTTTCCGAAAACTTAACAGTTTGCACAATTTTAGGTTATGTTCATGATTTCTCATCGGAAATGGATATATTACAACAGAAGCGCTTGGGTCTTCCATAAAACTTACAAACTTTAGCAATGTTAGGTCATCTTAGAGAAATCTCGCTGGAATTGGATATTCTTGAACAGAAATAGTTAAGTCTTTATGAAATCTATAAATTTGAAATTTTTGAGGTTATTTTATGGAATTTCTGACGGAATTGAATATTTTTCATCAGAAACAGAAAATTCTTTCAGAAAACTTATAAAATCGGACAATTGTGGGTTATAAATAATTTCACCTTAATTCTTTTTTGTCGACTGGTCTAATTTCAATATTGTTTGAATATTGATTTTACTCCTAAGTTATGAAAAAAGGACTCACTAGCTCCGCTGGGATCCACACCTAGGTATTGGATATTTCTAACAGAAAAAGTTGTCTTTTATAAATTCTTATGAATTTATAAATTTTATGGAATTCCTGTCGGAATTGGATATTTTTCACCAGAAACAGTTTTTCTTAAAAAATGCACAAATTTCAAAACTTTACATTGTCATAAATAATTTCCGCTAGTAGTAGTCGTAGGTAGGTATGTGAGCGTATTTCCATGGTGACAGTTATGTTGATTGGACACTGTTCGCGTATATAAGGGAAAGGACCGTTGTTATGATGGCAATCAGCGGTACCACCGTAAAGATTTAGGTTTTAAAAAGAAGTTAAATAAGCCTTTTGTGTAAGTTTTTATCTTATTCAAAACTTAAGAAATAAATAAAACTGTAATATTTCTTTTCAACACTTCTTAATTCCAATTTGAAATTTTGAGGTCACGTAAAAAAATAATTTCTTTTGGGTTATAATTGAAAATTTAAATTCAAATATACCGAGGAATATAGTTACACGGAATGTAGTCACTGCAGAGTTGCTGTTTAGTGTCCGGGAAAAGGAAAATTGTACGGACACGGAGATACAAAGGCCTTCTCTTTTGTTCTCTACGTGGAACAAACTCAGGTTTGTCCCCCTAAGATAGACATAGGGGAATTTATAACAGCATTTCACGAAGAATCTTTAACGACTGTTAGCCAAAATTCAAAAGTATACAATAGTGTCAAAAACAAGTACTTCAATATCTTGTGTGAAGGGATGTTAGAATTGTGCAAGGGAGCGTGGGGATTATTTCAATGAATGTAAGGATTATAAAAAATGTGAGATTGTATGAATACGCGCGTAGGGATTCTGTTGAAGTTTAAAGTTTTTTGATGATTGTGTGAGCGAGTGTTAGGATTTCTTGAGACAGCATGTGAATTATAAAAAAGTGTGACGAATGTATGAGGGAATCTGTCGATTGCTTAAGGAAGTGTCATGATTGTTTGATGGATTCTCTGGATTATGTGACGAAGTGTGATAAAGATAGATATAATTTCAGTACATGGCATATAAAAATTCCTACAGCTATTTGGTTGAATCACAAAAGCATCCTTTTAATCAAAAGGAGAGCAGTATCAGGACATGGGGTCATTCAGAATGTCCACCTGTAGAAAACAATCTCGCATTCCTTGACGACACATTCCAATCAGTTCCTTAAATATTTGGGGCATATCAATTCCTCACACTCATGGTGGAAGTGTTCGACAAAGTAGGTGATAAATAAATTTTCAAGAAACAGCACTCAGATGGATCCAAGATCTGTCAATTGGATGATGGGATAAAAAGTGTACTATAATTTGGATTAATTGACCTTGAACCATCTTGATGCTTCCGTCTCCCTCACCGCAATAAGATATCGTAAGACATCCCATTAATGTTCCAAGATATTGTGGGGACATTCTAGGGATATCGCCGTGATATTTTTCACTGACCGATATTTCGATATTCTTGGGATATTTATATGACATCGCGGAATGTCATTGGAACGTTTCCGGGATATTTAAACGTCCAACTTGAGACATTCTTCTTTTAGAGATATATCTTACCTGAGACGTTCACGTATCCTGAAAAGGTCGCAAAGACATCACCAGATATTTGAAGGATATCAGAATCCTGCATGGGCTTAGTTTACTCGCATCCCGTGCAGAACTCTTTTATGGATAATTAAGAAAACATTTCAAATTTTTATGTTGATATCAATGCTAATATTAGTCGAATAACCACTGAAATAATCATACACTCCCAATCAGGCTGTTCCTGAAGCATATGTGATCATGAGTCGCAAAATAGAAGCTTCATATAGTGCTGTTTTGACGGTTATAAGGAGTGAAATAGCGCCAGACGTCCAAGCTGTCAAAACAATCACGGATTTCGAACTGGCTGAGATGAACAGCGTGAAAAGCATTTTGGAGACTAAAGTTCAGGGCTGCCGCTTTCACTATGACCGGGTCAGTTCTATGACTCAAGTTGTGCTGTAGTATATGTTCGCCAACGGGGCCCAATTAGTTCCTATCAGATTATTAATAATTGTTAACGAACACTTTATTGTATCTACCTTGTGCAATATGCACGCATGTACCAAAAATCACCAACGCATATTTGTGGGTTTATTTTGAACTACAACCCCACCCCCGACAAAGTCATATTAAAAACGCTCTCACTATGAAGATTTGATTAGGTTTTGAATAGTTTTTGTTAATCATCGAACTTAATAAAAAGCGTCGTCACAATACCTTGGTAAAAATTCAAAAATTTGTAAACACTGGATTCAATGCACAAGTGGAAAAATTATTCATCAGATTAAGAAATTAAAGGATCCTATTGGTATATAAATGTATAAAAAATTATTGCGTAAGTTCTCGTGGACAGCATTTTCATTTGAGTGGAAGGTCCTTGTCGACAGAACTTAGCGACGCGTTTCATTAAGTTTCATAATTACCGCAAATTATTTCAACCTAATTAATGCGTTTTGTCATCGCATTATGCCTACTCACTTACTGAAAATCTAGATTCTGTATAAATATACAGATGCTTCTTCTTACTTACTGCTGTTTGTGGTGCGTCGATAATAAGTTGGAGGAATTGCATATTCAACCGATTCTTAAGTCATCGCTTGACGGCAGAGTGTACGTGAAGCAGGTGAAGTGCCTTTGTATTCTTCCGTCTGATTATATTACGAAAACGTTCGAACTGATTACCAATAAGCTAATCATTTTAAACAAGAAAGTTAACATGATAAGAAACGGTCAAGAAATTGAAGCACATCTTCTCCAACCATTCATCAGATACTACAGTCGACAGTAGCTGGAAATTGTGACACCAATCCGAAATATTCGCATTAATTTTGATTGAAATCATTCTTTGCATGAGCCTCGGATTCAGTCGGATTGATAGCTCAGATTGATTTTGAATCAGCTCGGCATTGATTCACGTTCAAAACTTGCTCTGGACTGGCTCAGAAAGGATCCGAAATGTCTCGGGTTCATTCGGATAGGATGTTTATCTTAAACTTTCACTAGAGTATTCAGAGGAATTCCTAATAATCTACGAGCACAAAATTATACATAATGATATAATTTCCATTAATCTCCTTATAATGTTCTTTTTATATTTCGGATAATAGATAATTTAACTAAAATGCAAAAGAATTCCCACCTGGATTTTCTGGCAATGTTAGCAGTAGGACGTTGCTCAGACGCAACGCGGCCGGAAGATGTGCACTTCGAGAAGGTTGTGCAAAGGGGGTGGTCTCGAATATCTGCATTAATCGAACAAGGGAGGGACCACTCCTACTTGGTACAAGATCTATAAGAGTTCATAGACGAATGCGTGGGTGCTTCTGAGAGAAAAGCTGGCACAAACTTGGTTCTTGCAGGTAACCGAACAATGTTTCTACACTGAAAACATTTAGGATTTTTTATGAAATATTCTAAGAAGACAATAATTCATGTTCAATCTCTGCTTCCATGGACCAAAAATAACCTAAACTATTTTTTTCTACAGCAGCTTATCAACTGCCAGCAACAGCCCACGCTGTTGCAGCTGTTCCAAATAATTTTTATGTATCCTAGTGCAGCACTGACGACGTCATCAACAAGATATGATTAATTTGCCAGTATAGGTCTGGTAACTACTTCGTGAAATTTTATCAAGATTAACTTATGATAGCATGATCCGGGGCCTTAAACAATTTTTCATTAAGGTACTTCAACAAACTGTAGGCACCCCGTTTCCCCCAAGCCATAAAATCTTTATGACATAGTTGATAAGGCCTGGTCATTTAGGCAGAATAGGTCTAGTATCCACTCATCAATATGTAATCCACTCGAATTTCGATAGTATCATCCGAAAACTTCCAAATATATTTTTTTACAGGTTTTCAATAACCCCCAGACACACTTCGCCTTATCAAGTCTTCGAGTTGAAAATTTGGGGAAATAAATATGAAGCACTAAGAAACGCAGGTCTGGTCTTAAATTTTCATAATTATGAAAAAAGCACAGAAAATTTTTTTACAAATAATGTTTCTTTATAATTAGAAAAATTCAAGACCAGACCCGCGTTTTTCGGTGCTTCATATTTAGTTTCCCAAATTTTCAACTCAATATCGCGTTTCGTGTGAAGGTAAGTTGGTTTTGAAAAAAAATGTGAAAACAAATTTTGAGGATACGCTCACATGGCCTTAACATTAATATTTAAAGAAAATCTTTCAAATATTTCCTTAACCAAATAGACACAATAGCTTTTAACTATTACTTAAAATATATAATTCTACAAATTACAAGATTCACCTTCATAGAACAAGTTTATTAGTGTTGACAATTATGTAAACTTCCTTTCATAGAAATTCTTTAATATTTACAAGTTTCTTTAAAATTCTCAGACTTTTCCCTACCTTTTCCAACCCACCAAAATTCCATGACTAATCCATGATTTCCAGGTTTCGCCTGACCTCCATCCACCTAACGTTGAAGAACAAACCAATGCAAAAGATCCATCAGAATCTACTTTGCTCAAGAGGAACTCTCCATTTACAAATTCCGGAATTACCAAGAAGATCAAAACCATGTTACTCGGAAAAGTATCTGTACAGACGAAAAAGTACCCTGTGGTAATCGCCTTTACTGAAAATAAAAGCAAAAGTAATCCGTAATACAGCATGCATTAAATGCATAGTGAAATTACCTGGAAATAACAAGCCGCCAATATCGAGCCTACGCAGCAAATCAGCTTTTATCGATCTTATGTCCAGAATTGGACAGTCCTACAATCTTAAACCTGTCGGAAAAAAGTTGGTTAAAAATTCCAGCTTACCTAAAGAGGATGGGTGCTGATAGTCTCTGGAGCCAAAAATATCTTAAGGAGAGTCAAAGTGAACAGTAAAAATGTTTTACAGCAACAAAGAATTCAAAAACTTGTTATTCAACCTAAACACATATTCTCCTTTAAAACTGAACAAAAAATATCAGTCTTCTTGCAATTTTTAAGTTTTTGATATGTATTGTTCTTCTGACGATGATCTTGATTCTAGAATATGACTTGTTTAAAATGATTTGGATAATAATAGAAGACAACGGTCTGAAGACAAAGAGAACTTCCGAACGAGTCATTTTATTTGTTGGATAGGAGTAATATTAATTTCAATAATAAGTGAACCTTGCCTAAGATTTACTACTAATCTCGATGTTTTGGGTATCAGCCAGAGCAATTCAAAGAATTTTGATGTTGATATTGACAATAAATGATGTCGGTTACTGTCAATATCTTTTCGAGGCCCAGAACATCAAGTTTAGTAGTATATACGTATATTTATGATTCGGCTTAAAATTTTCCTCAGTTTGGATTTTTGGTAGTATTCAAGAAAGACTCACATGTAGTGAAGTAAGATGCAGGTTCGCATCATCAAATGATGACCAGGAGAAACGAGAAGGGTCTATAAAAGCCAATAAAAAGGAACCTGGGCCGAGATAGATTCCTGACCGTTTCTCTGAAATATATGACTAGTGATCGAAACTACTTACTGCCAACATTAACATTAAAACAAATAACCTAGATTGTTAAAACTTGTAAATTTTCTAAGGGTTCTAACAGTTTCTTTCGAAAAATATCCATTTCTGGCAAAAACTCTAGCATGACCAAAAAATATTGGAACTCGTAAGTTTTCTAAAAAATTTGACAATTTATTTATAGCAATATACATTTCAGGTAAACACTCCTTTAATATAACAGTATGTTTATTTAAAACATCATATTTAAAGAAAGATCTATCATATTTGTAAATTTTCTGAAAGGCCTATCTGTCTCTGTTGAAAAATATTCAATTTCGGCTAGACTTCTTTAACATTACTCTAAATTGTATAAATTTGTAAGTTTCCTTGAATATCTAACTATTTACATTGAAAAATAACCAAATTTTGGAGAGAATTCTCTATGATAATCTTAAATTTTTCGAATTTGCAGGCTTTCTGAAAGACCTAACTGTTTCTGTTGAAATGTTGCTAATTGCGACGAGGATTCCCTAACATAATTTCAAATTATTTGAATCTGTAAGTTTTATGAAAATCCTAACTCATTGTATTGAAAGTACTTAATTTCGGCGAGAATTCTCTAACATAAGCCTAAATTGTACGAATTTATAAGCTTTTTAAAGATCTAACTATTTCTATTGAAAAATGTCCAATTCCGCCGAGAATTCCCTGGGATAACCTTACATTTTTCCATTTGTAAGCTCTCGGAAATACCTAACTGTTTGTGTTAAAAAATGGCTAATTCCGACGAGCATGTCCTACTAACGTAACCTTAAATTGTCTAAATCTGTAAGGTTTCTAAAAGATTTATCTATTTGCAATAAAAAATATTTATTTGCAGTGATAATTTTCTAAGATAACCTTAGATTTTTCAAATCTGTAACCTTTCTGAAAGACCTAATTTTGGTTTTAAGAAATCGCCCATTCCGGCGAGAATTCTTTAACATAACCTTAAACTCCAGATATCTCTGAATTTACTAGAAGATTTAGCTGTTTCTGTTAAGACATATTCAATCCCGGTGAGAATTTCCTAACAGAAGCTACAATTGTTCGAATTTACAATTTTTTGAAAAGACTTTACTGTTTCTGTTGTGAAATATCCAATTCCGACAACAAACCTCTAAAATAACATAAAATTGTGCAAACTGTTGCTTTCAGGAAAGAACTGTTTCTGATGAAAAATGTCCAATTCCGGCAGGAATTCCATAACATAACCTAAAATTTTCTAAATCATAAATTTCGCAAAGACTTAACTGTTTCTGTTCAAGAATATCCAATTCCAGCGAGATTTCTCTAAGATAACTTAAAATTAGTCAAATTTGTAAGTTTTCCAAAAGACCCAACTGTTTCTGTTAAAAAATATTTACTTCCTGGAATAATTCCCTGAGATAACCTGAAATGTTCGAATTTTCAAGTTTTCTAAAAGACCTAACTGCTTGTTTTTAAAAGTATCTAATTCTGGCGAGATTTCCCTAAGTTGACCTAAAATTGATCGAATTTGTAAGTTGTATAATAGACCAAAGTGCTTCTGTTGTGAAATATCAAATTCCCACGAGAAATCTTTAACATAACCTGCAATTGTTCGAACTTGTAAGTTTTCTGGAAGACCTAACTGTTCTTGTTGTGAAATACCTAATTTCGTCAAGATCTATTTGAAAAAATATATTCCACTCGAAAGAAAACACTACAGAGAATAAAACATTCAGAACTATACATTTTTATTAATATCTGAGTTTATTTAATTCAAGAAGTATATTTGCGGCGACATCTTTTGGGTATTTATTTATTTAGCTTCATCATTACCGACTATCCTGACTTTCTACAAGGCGGATTTCCAATTCCCGAACTCGTACTTCTATGTTTGAATTTTTGGGAAACATAAATTTTGAGAGAAATAAAATTTGGGTTAACTGAGACCTTACATCATTGCCCTTTTCTATTGTGAATGGTAATTTTTTTGACCTTTTTTTCAACTTATGTTATTTAAACTGCCAGTTATTGGAAATACGGTTTAATTATTAAATTTATGAATATCATTTTTCCTAACTTCAATTTGTTATCGAAACAATTAGTCTTTCCAACGCTATAAATGATAATCATTATGTTGGGAGTATATTTATAATTGATATTGGAAAAGTATTTTTTCGTATCGCTGTGTCAAATAATACTATTTTCTCGATTATATCCTAGATTGACATCGAACTCTTGTAAAAGTAAATATTATAATGCCAAATTTTACAACCAATAGTTTCTCCGTATATCCTTACGATCTATATCAGAAAATTATATTAAAGATATTCCTTGAGACTCTCACTTTTCTACTATGGATACCAGCGTCATTCCCACAGTGGAATTTAAGGGAAAATTTTTTGAGATTATTTACACACATAAACGCACACAGCAAATGGTAATATTGGCAGAATATTGGCTAACAGAGAGCTTTTCGCGGAATATGTTCTCTTTGTTTTTTTTTTCTTTTTTGTGATTGACAATTGAATGTTTTTGCTGCTGAAACCGGTAACACAGCCGCTATTGTGTACGCTGGGCTGCAGTCACCGGGCCTGGCTACAACCCACAGAATTCTGCAAGTGACTTATGCATTGTTCTGAATTGTCTCGACGTCGCACAGTGGTCGGAAAATCGAAAAAGCTGTCCAAAATTCGAAACAAACAACTTTTATTATTGTAATTTGAACTCTTGTAGGCGGTACAGTACGATCCTCTGCGTTCATTTCAGATGGGATAGGGAGCTCAGTACCTCATATTCACGTCACATTTAAGTGCTAGCTTTACCTATTTTTGCGCTGCGATAAAAGCTTGATTAAGAAATGTGTGTCTCAGTGAAAAAATTCACAAAATCACTTTGATTCGTCGATTTGTAATGAAACAAAATGAATTCGTCCAGTAAAGGTATGTATAATTCAAATCCACGACTCGGAAAATTCCACCTCATTGACATATTTCTATAAATATATAATAATTTTGTGGAAAACTATGTAAAGCAAATTGTATTCAATTATTTCAACATATGA
>JAWWEA010007870.1:0-11139 GCA_035222095.1 Andricus quercuspetiolicola | reverse complement strand
ATATTTTAATTTTTAGTGGAATTTTAAACTTAATAGTTAAATTTTCAACCCAGAAGATAAAGTTTCTACTAAGAAAAAAACAAATTTTCAACAAAACAGATGAATTTTAAACTAAAAAAGATAAATTAAAAAAGAAATTTAATTTTTAGTTAGAGGAATAAGTTTTTGAGTAAATAAAATACATTTTCAATGAAATATTTCTATTTTCAACCAAACAAAATAATTTTCTACCAAAAGGATTAATTGTCTATAAAAAATGTAACAAAAAAATGGAACAGTTAAATTTTAGTTAAAAAATTAATTTTCAATTAAAAAAAAAACTAATTTTTAACTAAAGAAATGAAATTTCAATGAAAAAGATTAATTTTATACCAAAAAAGGAATAATTTTTAAGAAAATAGTTCCATTTTCATCTACGTAGCTGAATTTTGAACCAAAAAATGTTTTTCAGTAGCTATTCACGATTAGCGAAAATCTCTTCAAATCTTTGAAATTCCTCAATTCTTGTGAATAAATTCTTTGAAAATTCATTAAAACATGATAAAATCTCTCAAAATCCTTTAAAACCTTTAAGCCTTTAAAACCTTTTAAAATTACTGAAATCCTCAGAAATCTTATAAAATCCCGTGAAATCCGTTGAAATTCTTTAAAAGTCTTTTGAAATATTTGAAAATCTTCTGAAATTCCGTGGAATGTTTTCAAATATTTCAAGGCTAACACTATTTAAATTGAGAATAAAAATTAAGTTAAAATTTAAAATTTAAGTTAAAAATTGTGATCTTTTAAATTTATTCAGAAGAATAGAGGGGTATCAAAAGGATTTCAAAGATGTAAAGAGATTCCCAAATATTTTAAGGAATTTCCAAAAATTTTTTAAAATTTGAAAGACTTGTATCTATCAAAATTTTTTAATTAGATTTTTGTTTAGTTTAAAGAGATTCTCCAGTATTTCAAGGTATTTCCGAAGATTTTAATCTTTCAATTTTTTCAAATCATTAGAAATACATACTTTGAAATATTTGAGAATCTCTTTAAATCTTTGAGATGATATTTTTTGAAATCCCTTGAAATATTCAATGTTCTATAAAATCCCTTGAGATCTTAGAAAATTAATTAAAATACCTTTTTGAGAGCATTTTAAATCCTTTAAAATTACTGAAATCCTCGGAAATCTTCCTTTGCAATATTTGAAAATCTTGGAAATCATTTTAAATTTCTTGGAATCTTATCAAATGTCCTAAAGTCTTAAAAGTTTTTTAAAACCTTTGGAAGTCTTTTAAATTCTTCGAAATCCCTTCAACTTCTTGAAATGTATTAAAATTTCTTGGAATATTTGAAAATCTCTTGAAATCTCAAAATGGAAATATTCGTTTCTTATAATTAGAGTGATCAGACGTCCTGATTTATCAGGACATTTCCTGATTTTTTTAGCGTTGATCTCATTTACTGATTTCTTGTGTGAAAAATTGATTAAAAGAAAAAGCGAATGATGAAAAATATTTTGAAAAATCTTGCAATTCCAAGATTTGCGATTTCTTTACCTAGGGTGACCGTTCTGATTTTTTATTGCTGTCCTGATTTTTTATGCCCTAAAACAAAATTTTTTACTCATTTATACTCAATTATTTAATTCGTAAAAATGTTGACCTTGAAGAAAATATTCTTATAATTTATAAACTTAGGAATTGAACATAAAATTTTATTATTTTATTTAAAATTCAACAATTTTCTTAAAAACAAAAAGTCTCTGTTTGGTCGAAAATTCGTCTTTTTGGGTTGAAAATTCAACTATATGGTAGAATATAACCCTATTCAAGTTAATTTTTCAAAATAAAAGATAATTAAAAATGTTGCCAGAAATCTTAAGACAATTTTTGTATTATTTTGAAACCTTGCAAAATCCTTGAAGCTTAAAAATGTTATTTCCAAATCTTAAAAAATCTACACGTAAAATAAAATTAGGAAATCGTTTGAATTTTTCAAAAATCTTTTTAAATATTGTCTTAAAATTAATTTCTCAAAATCAAATTGCATTTTAAATTTTGCAAGGAATCTTAAGAAAATTTGGTTCTCACCTTGAAACCTTTCGAAATCCTTAAAAAGTTTCAAAAGTTTCTTTTAAAACCTTCAATAATTTACATTTAAAAAAAAGTTAAATCCTCAAATTTTTAAATATTTTGTCAAAACTTTTAAGATCTTTAAAAATGTTCAGATTTTTTCATAAAATTTGTTTGAAATCCTGAAAAATTGTCCTAAGGTCTTCCAGATGTTTTTTGACAATTTTGTAAATCTTTTGGATTTTTTAAAAATATTTTCAAAGATTCTTAAAATTAATTTTTCAAATTGAAAAATAATTAAAAAATTTCCAGGAATTGTTAAGAAATTTTTTTTATTATCTTAAAACCTTTCAAAATCTTCGAAAAGCTTAAAAATTTTGCTTTAAGATCTTCAAAAATCTACATTAAAAAAAAAATCTGAAATTTTCAAGTTTTTAATTATTTTTGAAAATTTTTAAAAACTTTTAATATCTTTTAGAATAATTAAAATAATAAATATTCTCTTAAAATTAATTTTTTAAAACAAAAAATCGTTTAAAATTTTCCCAGGAATCTAAAAAATATTTATTATCTTGAAACCTCTCAAAATTCTTAAAAAGCTTCTAAATATTTTGTTCGAAATCTTAAAATATCTACATCTTCTCTTTTTTGTTGAAGTCTTTTTCTAATTTTGAATTATTTTCTAATCTTTTTAAAACTTCTAAATGTCTGTTATACTCACTCGAAATTTGTTCTAAATTAATCATTGTTCTACTGTTATTTATAAATCAAAATTGATTTTCGGAGTTACAAATTAAAAGTTTTAAAAAGAGAGCAATTTAAATTGTAACTTTCAAAGTGAAATTTATCGCTCAGCGATTTTATCGATTTAAGGCCTTCCATTAAAAACAATTCATTTTTGAATATTCGAATTTCAATTGTTAATTTTAATTGAACAGCAAACACTTAATTTTAAAGAAAAATTGGAAAAGATTTAAAAATATTTCAAATTATTTCCTCAAAGTTCGAAATAGAATGTAGAAAATTTTAAAAAAATTTCGATTTTGCAAGATTACAAAATTTTAAAAATAATCCGAGTAAGTTTAAAAGATATTTAGAAATTTTAGAAAGATTTAAAAGCGATTATAAACTTGAGAAGTTTGAAAATATTTTGAACAAAATGTAGATTTTAAAAAATTTCGTAAAAAAATGTAAAAGCTTTTTAAGAATTTGTAGAGGTTTCAAGAGAATAAAAAAATTTTCTTAAGATTAATAGGAAAATTTCAAATGATTTTTTATTTCGAAAAGTTAATTTTAAGGAAATATGTAAAAAGCTTTCAAAGATTTTAAAATATTTCCCAAATTGTCAAAGAAGAATCTGAAAGATTTTAAGGAAATTTTTTTAATTTTTCACAAGTTAAAAAAAATGTTAGGAAAAGTTTGAATTATTTTAAAAGATATATTTTAGAAGATTTAGAAGGGTTAAAAGTTCTGAAAAGATTCAAAAAGAAATTTTCTTAAGATTCATGAAAAATTTTCTAATGATTTTTTATTTAAAAAATGAATTTTAGAAGAAAATTTCAAAAAATTTCAAAAAATTTCAAATGATTTCCTAAAATTTCAAGAAGGAATGTAGAGGATTTGAAAGCAAAACATTTCAATTTGGCAAGATTAAAAAATAAATTCCTGGGAAAATTTGAAATAATTGACTGACTCGAATTTTTCCTAATATTTTGTACAATCCTGTAAAATGAAAAAATTTTCTTTAAAATTGGCTAGATTCTATTTCAGCACAACTAAAATCTTCAAAAATCTTTTCGAATTTTCTCAAGAATCTTTGAAAAATTATATTTATATAGCAAATTCAAGGTCTGGGTCATTTTTGGATTGAATAAAAAAAGGCTGCGTCTAGTCGTCCCGAAAAATTGGGAGAGATGGAAAAGGGGGGTTGGAAAAGGGGAGTTGGAAAAGGGGAGTTGGTAATGGGGAGTTGGAAAAGTGAAAAGTCGCCCCGAGAATTCGGGACGACTGGCCAAGCTTATGGAAAATTTTGGCTGAGTCGTCCCGAATTTCGGGACGACGAGACACTGCCATTTTTTTATCGTCATAATTTGACAAATACACCTAGAGATACGTTAATAAGGAATCTGCTTATGTTCTTTAAATTTTATTGCAACTAATACTTCTATTTTTAATCAGGGCACAATGTTTTATAACAATTTAATAGTTGAAAAACACATTTTTTTTCTCAAATATAAAAAGAGCTGGTGACATTGCCGAGAAGAATCCAGGTCTGTTTTTAGTTTTTCGCTAGGACTAATTCTTTATCTTTAATTAGTGGCACAAGTTTGAAATGTATATATGCATAGCTATAGCTCCTGGGTCGTTATATGTAGTATCGTATTTCAAAAAATGACGAGATATGCACATTTGTTAATTTGTACCTAAAGTTGACTAGATATTTCTCATATTTTGTATGCCCTGTTTACTAAACAAATAAAAAATATTTTTGAGTTTCAAACAAAAAATTTTTTCTATCTTTTACGGATCCTGTGTACACGGATTGTTAAAGATCTTGTGTAGAAATGGCTCACAATACAATATGCGTAAAAAAAGAACAAAGATTTACTTTCAAACTTAATAATATGTGCATGTTTCCTTATTTAATTAAAATAAGCATAAAAAAAGTGAAACTGCTTTTTTGGCAAAACTTAGGCACAAATTAACAAAATAGAATTTTTTGTCATTTTTTGAAATATTATATGTACTACATATTTCTTGTACACGTGTATGAATTATTTAAACGAAAACAAAGCATACAAGGTTAAAGATTACGTGAGAACTGAACAAAGAAATAACTAATCGCTAGTAAATAATGATTTGATGAAGTAATAGTATCATATTTTTAGTAAAAAATTTTATTACTTTGTTCAAAATTTAATTATTTTGTTGAAGATTCAAAAATTTTGTTAGAGAGTAATTCTTTTTTGTTGAACGTTCGATTATTTTTATATCACACTGAACTATTTAGTTAAAAATTAACTATGTTGTTAAAAATTCATATTCGCGGGTCGAAAGTTCACCTTTCGGTTTGAAAATCCTTTCTCTCTTGACTGAAGAATCTTTCTTGACTGAAAATTCAGCTCTCTTGCTGAAACTTCCTGTTTTTGGTTTCAAAATTCACTTCCTAGTAGAAAATTCATCTTTCGGTTAAAAATCCAACTACTTTTGGTTGAACCTTAATTCTTCTTGGCTGAAATGTCTAATATTATATTTTTGGTTGAGATTTAATCTTTATGGTATAAAATTTTATTATTGGGCTGAAAATTTAACTACTTGGTTGAAAATTAACTTTATTGTTGATAATTCAAATTTGATTGTGAAAGTACGACTATTTTGTAGAAAATTGTCTTTCCCTCTTGACTGAATAATCTTTCTGGGTTGAAAAGTCCATATGTTTGATAAAAATTCATTTTTTTGGTCAGGGATTCATCATTTTAGTTGAAAACGTATCTTTTTGGTTGAAAATTTAAGATTTGTCCCTCAATTCGTTTCTTTGTTTTTGCTAAACATGAATTCTTTAACTGAAAATGTACTTATTCCATTTTTGATTAAAAAATGATGTATTTCAGTTGAAAATTCAACTATTTAGTTGAAAATGTAACTACTTGATTGAAAGTTGAACCCCTTCGTTATTAATTCATGTCATTAGTTCAAGATTCATCTCTGGTGGAAAATTTAACTATTTTGTTAAAAAAACAATGTATTTTGTTCAAACTTTGTCTCTTTTGGCAGATAATTAATGTTTTGATTTTTTTTTTTTCAACTCAAATGGAACTTTTCCACTTTGGTTGAAGTTTCATACTTTTTGGCTGAGAATTTATCTGTTTCAACTGAAAGTTAAACTATTTGTTTGAAAATAGATTTTGTTTACACAAAAAAACGAAATACGACGCACTTTTGATACTCGTGTACAAATGAAATGAATTACGTCAAAGCATACAAATTTTAAATTTGCGTGAGTAGTGAACAAAGAAAGAATCAGCCTGTCACGCTAATAAATAATGAATAACTCCACGAAGCTATAATTTTTATTTTAGGGAAAAGATATTTTCAATTAAATTTAAATATATGTGTCTTGTAAGAGTCCTGGATTTTCATTCTCAATTTTTTGGTTAATAAAAAATACGAAGAAATTACATAAGTTTGAATCCTAGTTTTGAAAAAATATAAAAATTTCAAAAGAAAAGTCGAAACTCCGTAAAAACATTTCTTTTCAGTTAGCTTTATAGTCAGACTTACAATATTTTTATTATAGCTATATAATATCTTTGTTTCTTGATAAAAATGAATTTCGGTGCCGTTAACCAAAAAATTACGAGTACTGACAAATCTTAAGCAAAATGTAGATTTCTGAAGATTTGGACATACAATTTTGAAACTTCTTAAGATTTGTAACAAAAAATTTGGAAGCTTTTGAAGAATTTGGCAAGGTTTCAAGAAACTAAAAAATTGTTGTCTTTTACAACATTTATGTTGAGTTAACAGTTTAAAAAGTTTGAAAACATTCCAGAATATTTCCTAAAGTATCAAAAAAAATCTGGAGCATTTGAAGGCCATTTTTTCAATTTTTAAGAATCTTTTAAAAATTTTATGAAAAATTCGAATCATTTCAAGAGACGTTTAAAAGTTTTTCAAAAATTTCAAAAAACTTAAAATGTAGATTTTTGAAGATTCCGTAATGAAATTTTGAAGGGCTTGTAAGATTTTAAGATAATACAGAACTTTCCTTAAAATACCTGGGAATACCTAAAGTGATTCTTTATTTTTAAAACTTAACATAAGGAGAATATTTGAAAAGATTTTGAAACATTACGAAATATTTTCGAAAATGGTAAAAACGAATCTGGAAGATTTGAAAAAAATTTTGGGAATAATTTGAGCCAGTTTAAATGATATTTAGGAATTTTCTTATTCTTAAGAGAATAAAAATATTTTAAATTTTGAAAGATTTCCAAAAATTTATAAAATATTCTTGAATTTTTTTCTACAGTTATTCGAAATTCTTAATCCTTCATATGAAAAGAGGAAACCTTTCTCTTGTGCGAGATTGTGGTGCAGTAGAAATCGACTACATTGTTTCTACTTCTACGAGTACTAATGAAGTCTATTCTTGATAATGTCAAAATTGTCTAAGCTCGTGGCGCCACATCAGTACTATATTATAAAGTACAATTTATGTATTCTTTGTGTGTGATTACCTCTCCTTAATACTTAAATTTTTAAAAAAATATGAAGTTAAAAATATTTGATTGTTTCAATGAAAATAATAGTTTAATGCTTCTTATGTTGTGATCTGATTAATTAATTATTAGCTGATTAATTTTGTTCTCAATATTAAAATAAATAAGATTAAAGTTTAATATTCTTCAACTGACTAACATATAATAAATAAATTAAATGTATATAAATGCAATTTCAAATTTAAAAAAATATAATATAAAAATTATTTGAATGTTCGAAACATTCAAATAGTTGTTTAATGCTTTTTGCGTTGTAAACTGATTCATTAATTATTTACTGATTCTACTAAAACTTATATTTTCTGGAATTAGTTTAAAAGGTTATAAACTAATCATATTTTCAGAAATAAAAGTTTAAAGCATCAAGAGGGTAAAAGAATACTTGAATGTTTTGATAAAAATTATAGTTTAATGGTTCTCATTTTGTGAACTGAATAATTAATTATTAGCTGATTAATTTTTTTCACAATGTTAAATTGCGGCGAGATTTAATTTTAATTCGTTCCAATCAGGAACATAAATTGATTATTTACTTCAAGGTTATGTCATTGAATATTGGCTATAATTTGTACTAAAAAAGTTTATTTATGTATAAAATACCTTTAGTTCAATTATGTAAATTTCCTTATGTTTTTGATGTTTCGAAATGAGTATCTGAATTTAATTCTGAAAATTTTATATAAATAATTTTTAATTTTTTCTGACATTAATGTAAAAGGTTACTAATAAATTGATTTTTCAGAAATGAAAGTGAAAATTAAAAAAAAATGCAAAGTAAAAACTATTTGAATGTTCGAATGGAAATTAAATGTAGTTTAATAGTTTCTATGCTGTGAACAGATAAATTAATTTTTACATGATTAATTTTTTTCACAATATTACGTTACAGAAAGATTAAATATTCATTTTTTTAAAATTAAATATATAAATTGATTATATACTTCCAGATAATGTAATTGGATAAAAGAATATTCATATTCAAAATAACTCTATTTCAATTATATAATTTTTGTAAATTTTTGTAACATAAAATGAGTATCTGAATTCTGAATTCAAAATTATATGTACATATATTTTAATTTTGCATGGAATTACTTTGAAAGATTATTATTAATTCGAATTGTCAGAAAGATGTGAAATGAAAATTATTTCAATGTTTAAATGAAAATAACTGTTTGTTGCTTTTTATGTTGTGAACTGATTAATTAATATGTACACATATTTTTATTTTTTTCTGGAATTAGGTTTGAAGGTCATTATTAAATTTAATGTATAGAAATACAATTTAAAGTTTCAAAAAATATATAATGTATAAATTATTTGAATGTTTCAATCAAAATAATTGTTCAATGATTTTTTTGTGAACTGATAAATTATTAATTAACTGATGATATTAATTATATCAATTATATTAATTATATTATGTTAAATATACGTGCATAGGTTTCAATTTTTCCTGAAATTAGTATAAAGGTTATTGATAATTAAAATTTTCATAGATGCAACTTAAAATTAAAACAAAAATATGTATAGAGTTAAAATTATTTGAATGTCTCAATAAAAATGATGTTTAAAGTTTTTTGTGTTGTGGACTGAATAATCAATTATTAATTGATTCTATTAAAACTTAAATTTTCTTGAATTATCTCAAAAGCTTATTGATAAATGAAATATTCTGAGATGAAAGTTTATATTTTTAATAAATATAAAGTAAAAATTATTTGAATGTTTAAATGAAAATAGTAGTTTCATGCTTATCTGTTGTAAACCTTTTTTCTTATTAATTGAATGTTTAAAGACACATCACCTGCCAGGGTGATAAGCTCCTCGTGTTCTAAACTGTTTAAATAATTATTAGGAGATTAATTTTCTTTCAAATATTAAAATGCATAAAGATTCAATTTAGATTGTTCTTCCTATCTTATTTATAAATTAATCTAATAACTATTGTAAATCTTCAAACGAAGTAACGTAAATCAGAAAATGACATTTCACGTTGAAAAAAATAGGAAGTAAAAATTATTTGAATGTTTCAATGTAATTATTCGTTCAAGGCGGCTTATGTTGTGAACTGATTAATTGATTATTGACTGATTCATTTTTTTCGCAATGTTAAATTACATAAAGATTGTTATTTAATTATACGCTGTTGGGTAATATAAATTCGTTATTTATTTTAAGGTTACATAATGGAATATTGGCTATAATTTGTATAAAAAAGTTCATTTGTATTTAAAAACCCCCATTCCAGTCACATAACACAGCCACACAAAAAAAATTGCTTTCTGGCCCGAGGGTCAGGCCATGTGCATTATATGTGTTTGGGGTCGCTGAAACCGAATCCAAAGTGGGTTTCACCCCATCATCTAAGGTTTTTTACAAAACCTTAACAAATCTTATAATCTAAGCCCAATTAGCCCGTTATACCTAATATATTGAACCTCATAATTTCTTTACCCCACAACCATTCGATCCCTTCACCCCTTGACCCTATAACCTCTTTACCTTATAACCTGAAATTCCAATAACCACACAACCTCAAAAATTATAAATAACGAATAACAAATGATAGGTAGATAGAATTTCAATCATTCTCTTTTTGTGAACTATAACGGGTTCTTTCTTGATCGAATGATCTGTGCAATGGGTGCCGTTTGCGCTTTCCACATATTTCTCTGTCTCTCTCTTCAGCATCCAACAGAAATCCGCCATCATATTTTCGTCCTATCTTCTGGATAACGAGTTTCCATTATCTTGATATCTTGGTGGAACCGTTTGCCTTGTTCTTCGCTAAAGTCCCCAAGATTGGCTTAGATTATAATATTTTTTCAAGGTTATGTCGAAAACCTTACATGATCGGGTGAAATGGATTTCGGATTCGGTTTCATATCAGCGACCTCGAAAACATATAGTAATAATGGCCTGATCCCAGGCAGAAACATTTTTTATTTCTGTGTGACTCTGAAGACTTTTTGCGGTTATGTCAAAAACCTTTCATGGTGGAGTAAAATGGACTTCGGATTCAGTTTCAGCCAGCCCCATGGTACTCCTTTGGAGGCCTATGGGAACAAAGTGTCATGAGAGTTGACCGTAGCCGATTGGTGAAGCCACCTATGCGTTTGGGCTAGGTTTGAAATAATGCATGGAAAAATGTTAAAAATTGTTTTTTTTTTCGCGTTAAAAATACTTCTCTCGCACTTTGTGTACAAGAAACTGATTTTTATGGTTTTTGAAATCTTTTAAAGTAATAAGCACCGGAAAAAATGTTAAAATTAATTGGTTTTAGACGTAAATATTGCATTGAAACATATACATTCTCCAAGAATGAAAAGCTAATTATTGAAGTAATAAATCGCAGAGGGGCACAGTATAACAATCATAATAAAAATATTATTGAATTAAATTATTTGAATAGAATAAAAATAATTATTTGTCTGTAATTAACCTTAAGATGTAACTGATTGTATATATAATCGTTCAATTTTCAACGACAAAAAATATAAGGTAATTGTTCCACACAATTAAAAATTTTTCAAAATAATTTAACACAATTTAGAAATAATTACAAAATGGTTTAATAAGTATGAAATTGTCATTTTTTTGTTTCTTTATTTAATTGATAATTAAAATTTACATTATATTTTCAATTTCTTTGGAAATAAATACTTTGTATTTAGATTTAACATTTTGTAATTTTGAAGCGTGGTTTCTTTTTAAAAGTAGACATTTCGTATTTGGTTTCTTCATAAATACATTATAATAAATAAATACATTACATAACATCGATTATTGCATAAGTG
>JAWWEA010007808.1:0-11140 GCA_035222095.1 Andricus quercuspetiolicola | reverse complement strand
AACGAAACAAGTATACCAAGGTAAAGTAAATGGTAGTGTACCCAGAGGCAGACCGCGTAAAGAATGGTTAGAATGTGCGAATGAGACCCTAATTCGAAGAGACATAAGAAATCGTGGAAACACAAGTGCTTACATGAGAAAATGCATTGACGTGAAGAAAGCGAGAGAGGTATGCCATGACTGGAAAGTGTGGCGACAAATAGTTAAAAAGAAATGCATGAAGATGAGTCTCAGTGGAGTGAATGACGCCTGAAACAAAAAACCTTGGATACTAATGGGCCTGAGTGGGGAGCTTTACATGATGACTTTGTGAGGATCTTCACTTGAGGTGATCGCTAGAGAGATTGATCAGAAACCTGGGTCGGAACAGTGTTGTGGAACGAACGTGTTATTTAAATAAGTAGCACGAGAATTGTAGATCGATTAAAAAATATATATACCTCCCTCCTCAATGTTTTGTTATGGATTGAAATTTTTATTTATTAAATTCTTATGTTAAATTATGCAAATTTAACATTTTTAACACTTGTTTTTTGAAAAAATTCGCTTTTCCTTGAATTTTCAACAATTGAAAATTCAATGAATGAAAATAGTAAGAAATTGCACACTCAATTTTTTATTCCGTTCAATTTTCGAAGGTTGTAAATTTAACTGTTGAAAATGGAATTTTCTTTAATTTTCAACTGTTTTTTCACTTTTCAGTTTTCAACTGTTCATATTCAAGGAACTTGAAAATGGAATTTTCAACTCTTGAGATTGAAATAAAATTGAAAATTGAAAATTCAACTGTTCAGAATTGAAGAAAATTGAAAATTCAATTTTCTTACATTTTCATCTCTTTTTAACTGTTGAAAATGGAAGAGAAATTAAAATTCAAATGTCGAAAATTCAAGAAATAAGGAAATTTTTTTATTAAAGAAAAATGTTAAAAATGTTCTATTTACATCATTTTACATTAGAATTTAATAAATAATTGAAAATTGAATTTTGAAAATTTCGATTTTCAGCTGTTGAAAATTTAAAGAAAATTGAATTTTGAACTGTAAAAACTTCAATTGATGAAAATTGGAGAAAATTAAAAATTTAACTGTTGAAAAGTGAAGAAGATTATTAATTCAATTTTCAACTCCTGAAAATTGCAAGAAATTAAAAAATCAACTGTTGAAAATTTGATAAATTTTCTCTAATTTTCAATTTTCTTTAATTTTTAATTGTTTTCATCTTTCAACTTTTGAATATTCGAGACACATGAAAATGGAATTTTCAGTTGTTGATAAATAAGCGAATTTTTGTATTAAAAAAAGTTTAAAAAGTGTCATATTTACATCATTTTACATAACAATTTATTAAATAATTGAAAATTTAATTTTCTGCTGTTGCAGGTTTAATTTTGAACCGTTGGAAATGTAAAGAAAATTGAATTTTTATCTTTAAAAAACTCAGTTGCTGAAAATCGAAGAAAATTGGTAATTGCATTTTCAACTGTTGTACATTAAAGAAAATTGGAAATTCAATTTTCTCAAATTGGCATCTTTTTTCAACTGTTTAAAATGCAACAAAAATGAAAACTCAGCTGCTAAAAATGCAATTTTCTTCCATTTTCTAAAGTTAAAAAAACAAGAAATAAGCGAATTTTGTATTTAAAAAAAGCTTAAAAAATGTTATATTTACATCATTTTACATGAAAATTTAATAAATAAACATTTCAACATATAACAAGATTTTATAAAAATTTGAGTTTCCGAAAACAGGTTTAATTATTATAATTTAGATGAAGCGAATTTAAAAAAATCACTGTAATCCCCTAAACTCTTTTAAATTGGTCGGGAGGAATTAATAATTGATCGGGTGAAAGTCGAGAAATGACCATTGGGATAGTGATCAAAGTTCTCTCTCAATCTGTAATAATTTGTAATTAAAACGACTTAATATAAGAATCTATATTTATAGGATATTGATCAATACTATAAAGAATGAACAACACTTAAGGGGTAACATCTATGTAGGGGGCTGTTTTTGAAGGTCATTTTTAAGAAACAGCTACTTTTTTTCAAAGGCCTCCACGGCCACCAACTTTTTGTCGCCAATATTTGTCAAAAACAAAAAATAAAATTTTTTCTTAAAGATGGAATGAAAAGCTAAGGTCTCACGTAGGATTTTTCAAGAATATCAATTTTTCTCAAAATTGTGCATTTTTGAAAAAAAAAAATTTTTTTTTAAATCGTCGAAAAACTTTTATAAAAAAAAAGTTTTCATTTTATCGAAAAAATCGTACGTGAGACGTTGGATAATAATGTTTTAAAGATTCTGTAAAAATTTTAAATTGATTGGATAAAAACTGACGGAGTAATCGTGATGGCCGATTGGAAAAAAGCGGTTTCGAGAAAAACGCGTTTAAAGTTTAAAAACTGCACAAATACCGCTGGTGGGCCATGCGATCGACAGCTGTAACTCGGTGAAAATTTTTTTTTGAGAAATCGTTTTAGGACATTGTTTTTAACATAATTACGTACCAATTTAGCTTTAAAAAAATCGATTTTTTGAAATTTTTACATAGATGTTACCCCTTAATTATGAGCTTCGTCAAACTTAGCGGACCAGAATCTTTTCCTCAGATTGAAATTCTACTCTAAAAAAATAGTTCGGAAATTTTGATACATCCGTGAACCATTCGGGCACGATCCTGTCCTAATTAGATGATTAGGATCTAGAATAAGTACTCATGAAGTTGGTGATGTTTAATCAAGCTCAGTTTCTGTTAGCACGATTGAAAAATTACGAATTATTTTTACATTCTCATCTCAATGAGAAGGTATTGGTTTTATGTGAAAAATGACTTTCGGGGATTTCATCAAATGTCAACGTTTTAAGCCTGAGTCAGAAATAAAAGTTTTTATATCAGTGTCTGTCTGTGGCTGTGTATATCGTCGACTGTATACTGGATAAGTTCATCAACCAGATATTCATTATCCAGCTATTTTTGATGAAAATTCGAAAAGTTAGAACGTTTTCAAAATTTTTGAGGCCATTAACTTCAAGACTTAAAAATTCGATAAATGGCTTTTCGTAGTACTTAAAAAGTCAAACAATTTATTTCAATGACTTTTTAGGAACAAAACAAAATTTTCAGAGTTATGGCTTTTTCATAATCCTGAAAGAAAAACAAAAATTAACATTTTAAGCCAAACAACGCACGATATGAAAAAAAGACAAAAGAAGATAAACGTTGCTTTTTGCAAGCCCTACAAAATTATTCCCGGGACTCTATTAACAACATTTATTGAGTTATAATAGGTAATTTAAAACTCAACTGAATAATATTGCAAGAGACTTGTGGAAACCAGTGTTTCAAATTTTTGTTTGTTTAATAACAAACTTGGCAATTTTCATATTTAAAAACATTAGACAATCCGAGCTTTTTGCAACTATTCGCATCTATGTGAAATGTCATGAAATCGGTAAAGACACTCCGTATAAATAGTATTCAGCAGGTTACAATATTCAAACAAATTTGTTTATTTTTTATTCAAACATTACTAATTGAAAATACTTGATCACGATTTAAAATAATTTGAATGTATATTTTTTGTTCAAAATATTGTATCATATTTTATATATTTTTATAATTATCTCAAAAATACAAATTTTGGGCGCAGGTTCTGTCAGGCAGCAACTCCAGTAAAGCAGATTTTATAAATTAAACATATAACCTTACCAGAATTATGGTCTTTTTTGCGCTTTTCAAAATCGCAAAAATCGACTTTCTTCAAACAACGCCTAAAATGAATTATGAGCCATCATAAATATAATCATATCGGAATTTCGGACAATTTTTGTGATTTCCAAAACACTTTACACATCTAGTACATTCAACGAACCCCATCTCAGCTGCCTTCAGATTAAACTGCAAAAAAATTAAAAATTTGAAATAATCACCCCACACTATTTTTCCAAAACTCAAGTTGATATCCCCATTTCTCTAATAAAATTAGACAGTCAAAAAAACAACCCTCAGTATATTAAACAAACCGCGTCATAGTTACCTTCCACTAAAGCAGTCAAACTAAAAATGGGCCCCTCAGATGCCTTCATAAGACTCTCATAGATATCCCCATCCCTCCGTCAATAGTATACAACCAAAAAAACAACTCCTAGTACATTTAATGAACCCAGTCTTAGTTGTTTTCAATTAAAGCAGGTAAAAAATATCAAATCGAAAATATTGAAACCTGAGACCTTTTAAAGACTCTAATATATACCGCCATCCCTACAATAATATTACATATCTTCAAAAAACCACCCCTAGAACATTTGACGAACATTATCTCAGTTGCCTTCAACTAGAGCAGGCATAACAATGACAAACCAAAAATAGACAACTCGTACACTTTTACAAGACCCTAAAAGGTATCGTCATCCCTACAATAATATTACACAGCCTCAAAAAGCTACAGATAGTAACCCTAGTGCGTCTAAGGTGCTTTCGAATAAAACAGGGAAAACAATTTCAAATAAAAAGTGGTCAACTCAAACACCTTTCTCAGACTCTAACAGATATCTCCATTTCTACAATAATATAAATATTTAACAAACCATGCCTCAGTTGCCTTCGACTAAAGCAGCCAAAACAATTTCAAATTAAAATTTGTCATCTCAGGTACCTGCCCAAGACTCTCGTAGATATCTCCATCCTTACAATAATATTACACGCCCTAAAAAAACAACCCCGAGTACATTTAACCAACCCAGTCTTAGTTACCTTCCACTAAAGCAGGCAATAAAATTTCAAATTGAAAATTGTCAACCCAGACATCTTTCCAAGACTATAGCAACTATCGCTATCCCTACAATAATGATATAGTATATTCACGGAATCCCGTCTTAGTTGCCTTCGACTAAAGCCTAAAAAAAATTAAAAATAGACAACCCAGATACCTTGACATGAGTCTAGCAGATATCTTTATACCTACAATAAAATAATACAGTCGTAAAAAACCACCCCTAGTATATTTAACGAAAACTCTCTAAGACTCTAGCAGATATCGCTGTCTTCAAGAAAGTGTCCCCAGTACATTTAACGATTCCGCCTCAATCGCCTTCAACAAAGGCATCGAAAAAATTTTTTTAATTGAAAATACTCACCTCGGAAGCCATTCCAAGAGCTCTCGTATAATCACCGAATCCCGTCTGGAATAAATCGAATGAATAAATAATCCCGCCTCCGAATAAAACATACAAAAAAATTAAAAATTAAGAATGGTCTAGCAAATATCTTTGTCCCTACAATAGAATAATGCAGCATCAAAAAACCACTCCTATTACATTTAACAAACCCGTTCTCAGTAACCTTTAACAAAAACAGTTAAAAAAAATTTAATTAAAAATAGTCACCTTACAGACCTTTCCAAGACTAAAATATATTATCATTCCTATAATGATATTACTGAGCTTCAAAAAACCACCCCTAGTCCATTTAACGAACTTCTTCTTAGTTGCCTTCGACCAAAGCAGGCAAAACAATTTCAAATCAAACATTTTCAACCCAGACACTTTTCCAAGACCCTAACAGATATCGCCATCCCTAAAAATCCCTACAATAATATTACGTATCGACTATATGTTACCTAACGCTCAATGTGTACACTCCGGAACAAACACGTGAAAGACTAATATTCTGATCAAGCCGAATAGAGGTGATCTCACCTCGTGGCGCTATAAACAAAGTAATATATTTTCCTCTAGATATTTTTTAAGTTCGGAAGATAAAAGCTGAAATATCTTATATTGTGTGAGAGACATCTAATATAAACATTTAAGCCTAAATGTATGAATACTAAGTAACATTCTTCACATGTATGAGCATACAAAACGAGAATATTGTGAGAAGCACGACCGTCGAAACAACAAAAATTGTTTTCATCTAGCGATATCGTATTTTATTATCGGGTAGCTCTTTTCAACCTAAGATTCGGAGATGTAATTTTACAAGCTAAATTCTTTTCTATGTCTTGTGTTTCTAACTGCAAATTTTTTTTCACGCATTAATATTAAGAATAAACAATCTTATCTCCTAATAACCTCACATCTCAGATTATTTATTAAAATTCGCAAGTTTTAAAATTAGAAAGTTTAGAACTTGACATATCCTGTAATTAAGAGCTTAGTACTAAATATATGTTCTATTTGACTATTCTAAAAAATATTGTATCTTTCCCAAAACTTGCATTTTCACTTGAAATTATAATATTGACTCGAATCTGGCGATTTCAATTTCATGATTCGAGTTTGACGGGGGCGATATGTCAAATTTTTGTGACGACACAACGAATTACATGTCATAAGTACTTTTAGATTATGTCAGAAATACGCATATACTATGTGTTATATCCCCCTACCAATTTGTTTTCCTTCCTTTTCGTTAAACAATTTTTTCTCTTCAAAATTGTGAATATTGTAATCAGACCCGAACGTGGTAGTTTCACTTCCACGATTCGAGACAGTGGGGCGGAGTTGTCACGTCATGACTTAGTTAGCTCAGATCATTCTTATCTCTATAAAAATTCCTAGCAAAGGTGGATCGAATATGTCAATCACTTTTAGAATAGGGTCAGAATAGGCGGAAGAACCGACAAAAATGGTAGCAAATCATAGTTAAGGATTTTTATCCCCTTTAGTTGAAAGACGGAGACACGATGGAGTCTATGAAACCTTGAGATGCTTCCTAGAACTCGTCAACAGCCTGCCAAATACATTAGACAGGAGGAACAAAAGGGACACGTGTAATCAATATGAACTCGACATGCATCCCCTCCTAGAGAAATATATGCATGAAGAATGCTTACCTTGACACGCATCCCTTCTTAGGCAGAATCTCCCAAACAACTCCAGTATGTAAAATAATACATTTCGGCGGTTGGAAGATACTCTTGGGATTGAGGTCAATCTTGCGTTACAACCACTCCTCGAACTCTCTTTAGGTTGCAACTACCTTCTGTAAACAGATCAAGTTCCGTCGCACCTCCGATTCTTTCCTTCAACCCTTGAGTCTGTGACCCTTTACAAAACTTTGGTTTGATCGAAAAGTTGTATAAGAGTTTTCAATAGAATTATTGAGGGTGGAACAGAACTCTGATCAGAACTTCTGGAAGTGTCAAAATTTTTTTAATAAAAATTCTTGGAACACTTTGAACAGCTGTAGCTTCTTGGGTTTTGGTTTAATCAAAAAGTGGCATAAGAGTTTTTGATAGAACCATCCCTGGGGCGGGAGAAAGGGGGGGCAGAACTCTGATAGAAACTTCGAGAACTTTCAAAACTTTCAAATTCAAAATTATTTTGCCACTTTAACCTGCTGTAGCTTTTTGGGTTTCATTTTGATCAAAATGTGTTATGGGACATTTTGATAGAGATTTCATGGGAGGGAACAGAACTATAAACAGAATTCCCGGAACTCTTAAATTTTTAAAACTCAATATTTTTGGGTCACTTTAAACTGCTGTAGCTTTTTGGGTTTTGGTTTGAGCGAAATGTGTTATAAGAAGTTTCGATAGAGATGTCTCGGGAGGATTGGGGACAGAACTTTAAACAGAACTCCTGGAACTCCCAAATTTTTGAAATTCAAAAGATTTAGGTCACCTTGAACAGCTGTAGCTTTTGGGTTTGAAGAAAAAGTGGTATAGGAGTTTTTAATAGAACTATTTCTGGGGGAAACAGAACTCTGATCAGAATTTCTGCAACTGTTAAAATGTTTTAATTCAACATTTTTGGGTCACTTTCAACTGCTGTAGCTTTTTGGGTATTGGTTTGATCAAAAAGTGGTATAAAAGTTTTTAATAGAACTATTCCGGGGGGAACAGATTTCTGATCGGAACTTCTAGAACTCTTAAAATTTTTGAATTAAAAATGTTTGGGTCACTTCGAGCGGCTGTAGCTGCCTGGGTTTTGGTTTGATCAAAAAGTAGTATGAGATTTTTTGATAGAAATATTCCGCGGAAACAGAACTTTGATCAGAGCTTCTGCAAATTTTAAAATTTTCTTATTTAGAATTTTTGGGCCAATTTGAACTGCTATAGCTTTTGGCATTTTGGATAAATTAAAAAGTGGTATAAGTGTTTTTAATAGATCTGTTGCATGGGGCAACAGAATTCTGATCAGATCTTCTAAAATTTTTCAACTTTTGACAAAAATATTGTTAAAGTTGAGAAATGTACAAATTGTTGTAGCTTTTATGTTTTTTTCATTTATTTTTTTTGCGCAGAACTCCAAAACTCTTTTGGATTAAAAGGCCTGAGTAAAAAAATCAAATTTAAAAAAATTGTGGGATGACTATTTTTTTCAAAATTATTTTTTTGTGAAACTTTCCAGAACTATTTTTGAAAATTGTCAAGAACTTTAGAACTAAGCTCACTTTGGTCAAAACTCTAACAAAGATTCCACTCTTTCAAAAGTGGGGAGAGCCTGAACTTAGCCCCCTCCATTCTTTAGATATCAATTTTCGACCCACTCAAAGGTCAGAACTATTTCTAAAAATTATTGAGAAACCTAGAACCATCAAAAAGTATGTAAGAACTCCAAAAATTTGGCTGAAATTTTGAAAGTGGGGGTACAAGTTCACACGCATTGGCTGGTACCCTTTGTGGAACCACTGACACTTGATAGTCTGCTGGTTGGCGGGAGGGCTGAGCTCCAGTCTCGATAGCATCCGGAGCAGCAGCGGTTCGTCTTCTTGTACACCGAGTACCGAGGAGCGTCACTATAGTTGAGCACAATAGCATTACATGTCTCTGTGTCAAACACATAACTATTACGGAGATATTACTTCCAAGGCCTATGTTTATGCCTTGCGATAGTGCTTGGTGGCGTTTTATACTTTGTTTATGGACTTGAAGGTGAGAAAGTTGCATTTCGATGTCTAATAACGATTGTTCAGTCATGGACCTTGTGATGCGGCCTTTTTATTCGATGTTAATGTATATGGTCCTTCGCTGGGGTCGGTTGGGGTGAGCTGTTTGTAGGTTTTAATTTTCTAGTTTTCAAGTCGTAATCTACCACTAACAGCTGTCCATGTGACTGGAGATCTGACAGAAAGGGGTTGCTAGGGGAAACCGAAGAAGATTATAAACCTTTCAATTTGATTCTAATAGTTGGTATATTAATGGTTAGTGGAATTGCTTTTTCTTTAATAAAAAATTTGTTATTGAAAACTAAGAAGGTTATTTTCAATTTCGAGGGGGCGTACACTCCCGTGAAATTATCAAAATTAACTTTATTCTTCAAATACTCTATTTCTACTAGTTTGATAACTGTAGAATTCGTGAATTCTTTTCTCTGTACTCTACAGCCTAAGTTTACAAATGCATTGCCTGAATCCTTTAAAGATGCGTTCTCCCCGCAATACATCTTCCTTTTTAGTTTCCCGAACACCTGGGACACTCGACCTTAGTGACGTTTCTTCGGCCACATCCATAACAAAATCTATTTCTGGGTTTCGTACACAGAGTGAACCCATGTCCTGGTTCGCCACAATTCCAGCACTTGAATCTAGAAGGGGGGTAGCGAACCCGGCGCGGACGGCCCGCAACAATCGTTCACGTAAAACCGCAAAATTTCCCGAAAAAGGGAGGCCTCTATTCTCCAATTCCTGTATAAGCCCCTCTTTATCTAGGTTATATATCCACGAAACCGGATTCTTATCGTCCGTCATTTTATTTCGGGGATTATTATTGGGGTCTTCGCGTGATCTATAAAACCTCAAAGGTACTACCTTTGAAATTGTTTCCGGGAAAAGAGAGAGACGTATTTGATATGTCGCGGTAAATGTCGACTTACACAAAAAAATTCAAGTCGATAAGTATTTCAAAATAATACACAGGCAGTGAGAACAATCAACACAAATTCATAAACACAGGTGTCCACAATAGTAAGCATGCGAGGTAATTATCAAGGCGATCGATATTTTTGTAAATACTGGTGTCGTGAGTGCCGACCAGAGAATTCTGTGCCTTAACGATGTAAATATCAACATTTCGGAATGAAACCTGGACGACTAAAACCCACTACAAATGCGCTTAAATGCACCAGCCTGTAAAATATTCCTATTCCCATCCAATTCCGATAAGTGCATGCACTTCCGGGAGAGGGGCTAGTGAGATGTTCCATGTATCTCGAAAGATAATTAAGATATCGGGGTTGCGTCTGCGCGGTTCTCAGGTAGTTCAAATAAGCTCATATGGTACCTTCAAAAAAATGAATTGCACTCAATTACAAGACCTTGTGTAATCGGCAATCAACTTCCGCGGGGGGATCGTTGACGCTTTATGCGTCCATGGAGGGAATATCAAAATATCCGAATGAAACCTGCACGATTCAAAACCATTTCAAACGCGCTCAAATGCACTGGTCTGTAAAATATTCCTATTCCCACACAATTCCGAAAAGTGCATACACTTCCGGTGGGGGGCTAGTGAAATGGTCTATGTATCTCGCAAACAAACTAAGATATCGGGATAGTGTTTGCGTGGTTCTCAAGTACCTCAAATATGCTTACGTGCACCACGAAGAAGAAAAATGCACTCAATTAGAAGACCTTGTAATCGGCAGGCAACTTCCGCCGTGAGATCGTTGATGCTTCATACATCCCTGTCGTAAATATCAACATATCGGAATGAAACCTTCACGATTCGAAACGATTTCAAATATGCTCAAATGCATCAGTCTGTAAAATATTCCTATTCCCATACAATTCCGCAAATTGCATGCACTTCCGGGAGGAGGCTACTGAAATAGTTTATGTATCTCGCATACTAATTAAGATATCGGGATTGTGTTTGCGCAGTTCTCAAGTACTACAAATGAGCTCATATGCGCCATCAAGAAAATGAATTGCGCTTAATTGCAAGACCTTGTAATTGGATCGCAAGTTCCGCCCGTGGATCGTTGACGCTTTATACGTTCCTGGCATAAATATCAATATATCGGAATGAAACCTGCATGATTCAAACCCATTTCAAGTGCGCTCAAATCCACCAGACTGTAAAATATTCCTATTCCCATACAATTCTGACAACTGCATGCACTTCCGGTTGAGGGGCCAGTGACGTGTTCTATGTATCTCTCAAACTAATTTAGATATCGCGATGGCGTG
>JAWWEA010007620.1:0-11148 GCA_035222095.1 Andricus quercuspetiolicola | reverse complement strand
TTTCAACTAAATTGTTGAATTTTCAAGCCAAAAGGACGAATTTTCAACAAAATAGCAGAATCGTCAACCAAAATCAGATTAATGTTCTACCAAAATAGTTAAATTTTCAAAAACAAAAAAATGGGATTGTTTACCAAAAGATGTAGATTTTGAAACGAAAAAGCCGAATTTTGTATCAAGAAAGAAAAAAATTTCGACTAAATTCTTGCATTTTGAAGCCAAAAGGAAGAATTTCCTACAAAGCAGTTGCATTTTCGACCCGAAAATATTAATTTTCAACAGAAAAATTGCTTTTCAACCAAATACTTGATCTTTTTACCAAAATAGTTGAATTTTCAACAAAATACGTGAATTTTCAACCAATTACACTGGAACCTGGAATTAGAAACTCTGAATTTACGATATTTCTAGAATAGATTTCCTCACCAGTTTCGTGATGAGGAGAGCCGCGGGACCAAGAGAGAGGTGGTGCTCAGTCAAGCGTGACAAACTGTATGAAAGCCGCACTCTCAGCGTATTAGTTGCATCAGGTTGCGTCATGCGTCCAAATCCAACCGATATGGTTCATGCGGCATTGCCTGTTTACGTTTGGATTCCCCCGATTTAGGATCAAGGTCATTGCAAGCCATGCTTGAAACTGTTCTTCTTTCCAGGATCCAGTGTAGTTAAATCTTCAAACAAAATAGCTGAATGCTTAGCCAAAAGTAACGAAGATTAAAGTTCCAAGTTACTGCAAAATTCGTAACTAAGTCGTTAAAAGTTACTTTTTAAAAAAATAACGAAGTTACTCTAAAAGTTACAAATAACGTAACTTTTCAGTAATTTAGTTACTTGTAACAAGATACTATCCAACTCTGATTATATGTAAAAAAAACACTGATGACTTTTTGAAATCAAAATATTTCAGAATGAGGTCAAAAATTTGAATTTTGAGTCCATAAAGTACGTTACCAGTTTGTGGTTCCTGATGATAAATTATAAAAAATTTTACCAATTTTAAGAAATATTGCCCCGTCTTTTCACATTTTTTAAAGAATTTAACTATTTTTTTGAAAAGTCATCTTTTTTGGTCAAAAATTCGGCTACTTAATTGAAAGAACTACTTTGTTGAAAATTCATTTTTTTTGGTTGAAGATTCATCTATTTGGTTCAGAATTTAACTATTTCATTTTTTGGAAAAATAATCTTCTTAGTTAAAAATGATCTTTTTTGTCAAATGTTGAAATCTTTTGTTGGAAATAATTTTTTTCAAGATTGATCATTTTAGTTTCAAATCAATCTCTTCCGCTGAAAATGTATCTTTTTCAGTTGAAAATTTAATAAAATTGACATTTTTTGTTGAAAATTCGCTTTTTTTGGTTGAGAATGAATTTCGTCTATTGAAAATATAATTATTCCATTTTTGGTTAGAAATTGATATTTATAATTGAAAATTGATTTTTTCTAGTTGACGATTTATACATTTCGTTGAAAATTCGTCTTTATTTAATCAAAATTCGTCTTTTTTAGTCGAAAATTAATCTTCTTGATTGAAATTTCATCTTTTTTGGTTGAAAAATCAACTAGTTGATTTAAATTTAAACTACTTCTTAAAAAATTCATTTTTTTGGTTGAAGATTCATCATTTTAGTTGAAAATTCATTATTTTAGACTTTTTAGTTCTTTTTGGTTTGAAAATTCAATAATTTGCTAAAAAATTAAACCATTCTTTGAAAATTAACTTCTTATTGAAAATTAACTTCTTATTGAAAATTCATATTTTTTGTTGAAAATTTAACTATTTTGTCAAATATTAAACTATTTTTATGAAAACTTAAATATGTAGTAGAAAAGTAACTTTTTTTAACAAATCACATTTTCGGATTGAGAATTCAACTGTTTTCTAAATAAATCATCCTTGTGGTTTTAAAATTCAACAATATTGTTGAAAATTGATTTTGTTTGTTGAAAATTTATCTTTTTGGTTGAGGATTCAACAAATCATTTAAAAATTCGTCCTTTTTGGTTAAATTCAACTAAATGAAAATTATTTTTTTCGTTGAAAATTAAATTTTTTAAATAAAAATTTGACGACTCAATTTTTGATTCAAAAAGTACTTTTTTAAATTTAAAATCCATCTATTTGGTGGAAAATTAAATTATTTTGTTGAAAATTTGTTTTTTGGTCTACAAATTTCATTATTTCATATTTGGTTAAAAAATAATTTTATTTATTGAGAATTCGAATATTTTTTTAAATTCGTTTTTTTGTTTAAAAATTGTTTAAAAATTTATCTATTTGATTGACGATTCAACTATTTGTTTAAAAATTTGTCTTTTTTGATAGAATTCAACTGGTTGAAAATTCGTTCTTTTTTTTGTTAAAAATTAATTTTTTAAACTAAAAATTGTAAGATTTCATTTTTGATTCAAAAGATATTTTTATTTAGTCGAAAATCCATCTATTTGGTGGAGGATCCAATTAATTGGTTAAAAATTTGTTTTTTCATCTACAAATTTCACTACTTTATTTTTGATTGGAAATTTATCATTTATAGGTTTAAAATTCAACTATTTGGTTAAAAATTTGTCTTTTTTTGGTTCAATTCAACCGGTTGAAAATTTGTTTCTTTTTTGTTGAAAATTAATTTTTTTAACTAAAAATTTATCGATTCAATTTTTTGTTGAAAAAATACATATATTTTTTGTTTAAAAAAATACATATAAGTTTTTCAGTTAAAATCCATCTATTTGGTGGAAGATTCAGTTATTTTGTTATAAATTTGTTTTTTCGTCTATATTTTTCACTATTTTACTTTTGGCTAGAAATTTATGATTTATAAGTTGATAATTCACATTTTTGGTTAAAAAATTAATCTTTTTTATTGAAAATTCATCTTCTTTTGTTCAGAATTCAACTATTTGTTTGGAAATTAGTCTTTTTTTTTTGCTTAAACTTAACTGGCTGAAAATTCGTTTATTTGTTTAAATTAAATTTTTTAACTAAAAATTTGACGATTCAATTTTTGGTTCCAAAAATATATTCTTTAGTTGAAAATTCAACTTTTTTGGTTGAGATCAACTGGTTGAAATTTAATTTTTTGTTGCTGAAAATTAATTTCCTAAACTGAAAATTTGACGATTCCATTTTTGGTTCCAAAAATATATTTTTTAGTTGAAAATTCAACTTTTTTTGCTGAATTCAACTAATTGAAAAATATTTTTTTATTGTTGAAAATTAATTTCTTGAACTAAAAATTTAACGGTTCAATTTTTGGTCAAAAAATATTTTTTTTAGTTTAAAATTCATCTTTTTTGGATGAATTTAACTGATTGAAAATTAGTTTTTCGTTGTTAAAAATTAATTTCTTGAACTAAAATTAATATACGCAATGTTGATCTTTTTAAACTATAGTAACGATTTTACTATAGCAATTAAAAATAAATAAAAAATTTTTTAAGCGCTCCAGGAGGTTTTTCAAGATATATGAGAGGCCTCTTTAGCTCAGTGGTAGAGCACTGGTCTCGTAAACCAGGGGTCGTGAGTTCAAACCTCACAGGAGGCATATTTTATTTTTTCTCATTCTCAGGTCTCTAAACTTTACTCCGGAACCAAAATCATAAAAAAGTGCCTGAGAAATTTTTAAATAAAAACTACCTCACGTAACACATTGCTCTTGAACCAATTGCTTCTTTTGACGATTTTTTGAGTGGTTGAAAAAACGCTTTTTTATTTAAGTTTAAGACTCCTACAAATAATTTCATAAAATAAATAAAAGAAAATTTTAATGTTTCCAAAAGAAATTTTCTAATATATTTTCATCAGTTAAAAACTCTCAGATCTTAAAAAAAATATTATTGTGTAAAAGCAATGGAAAGTTTCCAAAATTATTATTCACTAAAGTAACAAAATTGCGAAGATAAGAATTTTTTCAAATATGCAGTTTACTAACCAAATTTTTTTTCCTTTAAACTGTAGAATTGATTTGTTTAGTTTATCAATTAAATCTACAATGAGTTGTAGAAGCTTTCATGAAAACTTTGAAATCTTTGTGAATTTTTTTTAATCTTTGTGAAATCTTTTGAAATCTTTGTGCAATTTTTTGAAATATTTAAAATTTTTGAAATCTGCGAAATCTTTTGAATATTTTTGTGGTATCTTTGTGAAATCCAAGAAATCTTTGTGATATCTTTTGAAATCTTTGTGAATATTTTTAATCTTTATGAAATCTATCAAATCTTTTGAAATTTTTGTGTAATTTTTCAAGATATTAAAAATTTCTTGAAATCTTCAAAATATTTTAAATATTTTTGTGAAATCTTTGTTGTATCTTTTGAAATCTTTGTGATTTTTTTTTTCAGTCTTTATGAAATCTTTGGAACATTTTGAAATTTTTGTGTAATCTTTTGAAATATTTGAAATTTTTTAAATCTGCGAAATCTTTGAAATATTTTTGTGAAATTATTGTGAAATCTTAGTGAAATCTTTGTGAAATCTTTGTCATATCTTTTAAAATCTTTGTGATTTTTTTTAATCTTCATGAAATCTTTGAAATCTCTTGAAATTTTTGGGTGATTTTTTGAAATATTTAAAATTTTTTAAATCTGCGATATCTTTTAAATATTCTTGTGATATATTTGTGAAATCAAAGAAATCTTTGTGATACCTTTTGAAATCTCAGTGAATTTTCTTTAATCTTTATGAAATCTCTCTAATCTTGCGAAAATTTGGTATAATTTTTTGAGATATTGAACATTTTTGCAATCTTCAAAATGTTTTTGTGAAATTTTTGTGAAATCTAAGAAATCTTTGTCGTATCTTTTGAAATCTTTGTGATTTTTTTTATCTTTATGAAATCTTCGAAATCTTTTGAAATTTTCTGAAATATTTAAAATTGTTGAAATCTGCGAAATCTTTTAAGTATTATTGTGAAATTTTTGTGATATCGTTTGAAATCTTCGTGAATTTTTTTTAATCTTTATGAAATCTTTGAAACCATTTGAAATTATTGTGTAATTTTTTAAAATACTAAAAAACAATTTTAATCTGCGAAATCTTCTAAATATTATTGTGAAATCTTTGTGTAATTGAAGAAATCTTTGTGATATCTTTTAAAATCTTTATGAATTTCTTGTAATCCTTATGAAATCTTTTGAAGTTGTTGTGTAATTTTGTGAAATATTTAAAATTTTTGAAATCTGCGAAATATTTTTAATATTTTTCTGAAATCTTTGTGATATCTTCTGAAATTTTTTTGAATTTTTTTCAATCTTTATGAAATCTTTCAAATCTTTTGAATTTTTTGCGTAATTTTTTTAAATTTTCAAAATTTTGGAAATTTGCAAAATCTTTTTAATGTTTTTGTGAAATCTGCGTGAAATAAAAGAAATTTATGTGATATCTTTTGAAATATTTGTGAATTTTTTTTCAATCCTTATGAAATTTGAAATTGTTGTAATTTTAAGAAAAATTTGAAATTTATGAAATGTGCGAAATCCTATTAATATTTTTGTGTAGTCTTTGTGAAATCGAAGAAATCTTTGTGATATCTTTTGAAATATCTGTGCATTTTTTTAAATCTTTATGAAATCTTTGAAATCTTTCAAAAATTTTGTGTAATTTTTTGAAATTTTTTAAATCTGTGAAATCTTTTTAATATTTTTGTGAAACCTTTGTGAAATCGAAGAAATCCTTGTGATATCTTTTCAAATTTTTGTGCATTTTTTTAAATCTTTATGAAATCTTTGAAATCTTGCAATTTTTGTGTAATTTCTTAAAACATTTAAAATTTTTGAAATGTTTTTAATATTGTTGTGAAATATTTGTAAAATTGAAGAATTTTTTGTGTAATTTTTTGAAATTTTTGAAATCTGTGAAATCCTTTTAATATTTTTGTGAAATCTTTGTGAAATCGCAGAAATCTTTGTAATATCTTTTGAGATTTCTGTGCATTTTTTTAAATCTTTATGAAATCTTTGAAATATTTCGAAATTTCTGTGTAATTTTTTGAAATATTAAAATTTTTTGAAATCTTTTTAATATTTTTTTGAAATCTTTGTGAAATATAAGAAATCTTCGTGATATCGTTTGAAATCTTTGTGAATTTTTTTTAATCTTTATGAAATCTTTGAAATCTTTTGAAATTTTTGTGTAATTTTTTGAAATATTAAAAATTTTTGAAATCTGCGAAATATTTTTAATATTTTTGTAAAATCTTTGTGAAATCGCAGAAATCTTTGTAATATCTTTTGAGATTTTCGTGCATTTTTTTAAATCTTTATGAAATATTTGAAATCTTTTGAAATTTCTGTGTAATTTTTTGAAAAATTAAAAATTTTTGAAATCTGTTTAATATTTTTTTGAAATCTTCGTGAAATATAAGAAATCTTCGTGATATCGTTTGAAATCTTTGTGAATTTTTTTAAATCTTTATGAAATCTTTGAAATCTTGTGAAATTTTTGTATAATTTTTTGAAATATTAAAAATTTTTGAAATCTGCGAAATCTTTTAAATATTTTTGTAAAATCTTTGTGAAATCGAAGAAATCTTTGTGATATCTTTTGAAATTTTTGTGCATTTTTTTCAATCTTTATGAAATCTTTGAAATCTTTTGAAATGTTTGTGTAATTTTTTTAAATATTTAAAATTTTTTTAATTTTGCGAAATCTTTTTATTATTTTTGTGAAATCAAACAAAACTTTATGTAATATTTCGAAATCTTTGAAATATACGTGAAAAGTTTTGAAATCCTTGTAAAATATTTTGAAATCGTTAATAAAAATCTAATTCTTTGTGAAATCTTTCAAATCTTCTGAGATCATTGAAAATTTTGAAATCTTCGTGAAATCTATTAAATCTTTGTGATATGATATGCAATTTTTGAAATACTTGTGAAAGTTTGAAATATTTGTGAAATCTTTGAAGTCTTTGTGAAATCTCTGAAATATTTGTGAATTCTGAAATTAAAATTTTAGACATTTTTGTGAAATCTTTGAAATTTTTGTGATACCTTTTTAAATCTTTACACCGTTAATGTTTTATAAAATACTTGAAATATTTGTGAAATCATTGGAGTACTTGTGAATTTAAAAAAAAATGTTTTAAGTCTCTAAATTCTTTGTGAAATCTGTTAAATATCTGATTTGTGAATTTTCTTGAAATCTTTGTGCAATATTTTGAAATCTCTGAAATACTAGTGAAATCTGAGAAACCTTTGTGAAATCTTTTGAAATGTTTGAAATCCTTGTGATATCTTTTGAACTCTTTAAAACCTTTCAATATTTATGAAATCGTTGCGCAATATTTTGATATCCCTGATATATTAGTGAAATCATTGAAATCTTCAAAAAAAACTATCTTTTCAAAATCTTTGATATTTTTTTTAATATTTTGAGACCTTTGAAATCTTCGTAATCTTTGCGAAATCTTTTAAATAACTTTGTCAAATAGTTCGAAAATCTTTCTGAAATATTATTGAAATCTTAGAAATTTTTGTGAAATTTTTTGTAAAACTTTAAGAAATCTTTGTAAAATCTTTCATTCTTTTCGAAATCTTCAATTTCTATTAAGTATTTTGAAATATTTTAAGATCTTTGAAAGCTTTTGAAGTCTCCATGAAAGCTTTTAATTCTTTGAGAAACCTTTGAAATAATTTTGAATTCTCTTGAAATATTTGTGCAATATTTAAAAATTTTTGAAATATTAATGAAATCTTTCTGAAATTTTTTAATATTTTCGAAATGCTTGAAATCTGTGTGAAATCTTTAAACTATTTGTGAAATCTTTTAATTATCTTTGTAAAATATTTCAATCTTTTCAGAATCGTGCAAGTTTATGAAATCTCTGAAATATTAATGAAATCTTAAATATATTTGTGAAATCTTTCGTAATCTTTTGAAATATTTTGAGATCTTTGGAATGTTTGAAGTCTTTGTGAAATCTTAAAAAAAATTTTGAAACCTTAGAAGTCATTGTGAAATCTTTTCAAATTTTGGTCCAATATTTTTGAAATCTTCCAATCTTTTCGAAATCTTTGTGCAATATTTTGAAATCTCTCAAATAATAGTGAAATCATTGAAATCTTTGTGAAATCTTTCGAATTTTTTGTGAAACTTTATGAAACTCTTGTGAAATCTTTAAATTTTTTCAAAATCTTTAAATTCTTTGAAATCTGTGGGAATTTTTTAAGATCTTTGAAACCTTTGAAATCGTTATAAAAGCTTTTAATTTCTTATGACATATTTTGAAATCTTTGTGAAATATTTGAAATCTTTCAGAAATCTTTGAAATATTTTTGAATTCTCTCAAAATCTTCGTACGATATTTTAAAATCTCTGAAATATTAGTGAAATCTTAGAAATTTTTCTGAAATCTTTAAAATTTTGGAAATATTTGTGAAATTCTTTATATATCCTTGTGAAGCAGTTCTTAAATCTTTGAATATTTTGTAAAATTTTTCGAAGTTTTTCTTTTGAACCTTTGAAATCATTGTCGAATCTTTTGAAATCTTCAAAATATCTGCGAAATCTTTTAAATATCTTGGTCAAATATTTCTAAAATCTTTCAACCTTTTCAAATTTTTGTGCAATTTTTTGAAATTTTTGAAATATTAGTGAAATTTTTGTAAAATCTTCTGAAATTTTTGTGAAACTCTATGAAATCGTTGAGATCCTTGTGAAATCTTTCAATCTTTTCAAAATCTCAAAATTTTTAAAAATCTTTTGAAATCTTTGTGAAATTTTTAAAATTTTGTGAAATCTTCAAGATATTAGTGAATTCTCTTGAAATGTTTGTGTAATATTTTTAAAACTCTGAAATATTAGTGAAATCTTAGAAATTTTTCTGAAATCTAATGTCTTAAATTTCTGTTTATAATCCTAGAGAAATGAATCGAAACACTGTAAAAAAAATTTAAAGCAGTCAGAAATCTTCATTTTAGGTATTTTAGGGGATTTTTGAACTTTAAGAGGAAGAAAGAGGAATAAAGTCAAAAAGGTGACGGACTGTGATCCCTATCATTAAAATGACTTTTTATTTGGAAATGATTAGATTTCAAAAATTTCAACATTTTCAACAATTTACATTTTTCGGTTTTGTTGTCGTTTTTTTACTGGAAATTGAAATTTTAAACCATAATCATTAAATTTTAAAGGTTCATAATTTTTTAACAATTTTAGGTTATGTTAGCGTTATATGTCCAAAATTTGTATTTTACGTATTTTGAACCAAAAATCATTTTAATTTGAAAAAAATTTGTGATATTTTACCAGTTGTAGATCACGTTAATGTTTTTCGACGAAAATTGGTATTTTTAATACAACAAAGTTAGATTTCAAAGAGGATTTATAAACTTTAACAATTTTGGGTTATGTTAGCTTTTTTTATGTTTTTTTTATGTTAGCTTTTTGTACAAAAAATTGGTATTTGAAAACACACATGATTGTAGTTCGAATTGTTGTGAGTTGTGCATTAGGAGTTGGGAGTCAGGAGTTAGGAGTTAGGAATTAGGAGTTAGGAGTTAGGAGTCAGGAGTTAGGAGTTAGGAGTTAGGAGTTAGGAGTTAGGAGTTAGGAGTTAGGAGTTAGGAGTTAGGAGTTAGGAGTTAGGATATAGTAGTTAGGAGTTATGATACAGTAGAAGGGAGTCAGGTGTCAGGAGTTAGGAGTTTTGCGTTAGGAGTTATAAAGCAGGAGTTAGGAATTAGGAGTTAGGAATGGTGCATTAAAAGTTATGAGTTGTGTGTTAGGATTTATGAGGCAGGATCAGGATTTAGTAGTCAGGAGTTATGAGTTAGGAATTTCCCTTCTTGGAAGAAGTACGACGGACTGACTGACAGACGGACACCCGACAGAAATTATAATGGTTTCGGAACTTGTCTGCAAAACTCTAAAACCTCATTTTTGATAAAAATGCAGGAATTGAAATTTCTATTAACAAATCATTGGATTTAAAAGAAGTTTAATCAGTTTTTATACATTTTAGTTTACGTTACCAGATTTAGGACATTTAATAATTTTGGATTATGTTAGTGTCTTTTGTCGGAAATTGGTACTTTTAATTTAAAAAATTATATTTTAAAGAAAATTTGCAATTAAATTTTTTTTTAAATCATTAGATTTCAAAAAAGTTCAGTCATTTTTCAAACAATGTTTGGTTATGTTAACAGATTTAGAATATTTTAACAATTTTGGATTGTGTTAGTGTTTTTTGCTGGAAAGTGATATTTTCAGTTTCTAAAACATTATGTTTTAAAGATGATTTGGCAATTTGGAACAATTGTAGGTTATGTTAACATTTTTTACTGGAAATCGGTTATTGTAAACAGAAAATATAAGGTTTAAAAGAAGATTCACAAACTTAATAATTTTTTTATGGTGTGTTAGTGTGTTTCATCTAAAATTAATATTTTTAATAGAAAATCATTAGATTTCAAAGGAAATTAAAAATATTTGCACAATTATGTTAGTGTTTCCGTCGGAAATTGGTATTTTAGATAATGATGATTAAACTCGTGTTTTCATAACGAATCCAACGATATAAAATATTAGTTAAGGTAGGCGACGTGTACCTGCAAAAAAAGGTTTCATAGCCTATCAAAAGGTAAATATGTCGTTCAAACCTCCTCCTCCCATATTTTCCCTCCCTACTCCCTTTACATTTCACTACTTCCTCTTTCCTCTTTTACTTCCCCGCCACGCAATTCAGCCATCGTTTTCCCTCCTTTTCCCAACTTCTTCCTCATGAACTTGCTCCTCTCCTCTCTTTTACATTTCACTACTTCCTCTTTCCTCTCTTACTTCTCCGCCTCACAATTCAGCCATCGCTTTCCCTCCTTTTACCAACTTCTTCCTCATGAACTTCCTCCTCTCCTCTCTTCTCCCTCACTTCTTCTACTTGCTCTCCCCTCATGTTCCACCACTTCACTTACTTCACCTTCACCACTTCCTTCTCACGTTCCCTGTTACCCCTGCCATCATGTTCCCTACTTCCCTATTCCTCATCTCCTCTACTTACCTCTCTTCATGTCCCTTCACTTACCCTACTTTCCCATCTCTAATTTCAACTCCATTCATTTCTCCTGATTCATCTCCCCTTGTAAGTTAGGAATTGTGAGTTAGGAGCTAGGAGTTGTGCGTTAGGAGTTTAGAGTCAGGAGTTAGAGGTAGTA
>JAWWEA010007144.1:0-11151 GCA_035222095.1 Andricus quercuspetiolicola | reverse complement strand
AGTTGATCACAAGTTAGTCTCTTAAAGCGAAATGTAAAATAACTACTTAAATTTACTCAGTAAAAAAAATTGATTCATTTTAAATTCAAAGGAAGGAATATCTTTTTCATGACAAATAATAATTTTAAATAATTGTTAATATTTGTATGCACTTTCCAATTACGAACATCATAAATCGCGCGCTGCGCGATCATTTTTTTCAATTTAACGGAAAAATAATTTTTAATGCAAAATAAAAATTACTAATAACTTTGTATTTGTTAAAAGTTTTTGAGCTCCTAAATTCGAGCTTAACTTAAACACTGAGATCCGAGAGTAAGGTAACAAGCACAAGTGTTGTTAGTTTACTTTCAAGAATACATCAATCTAATTTTCCTGAGATGCTCGAGAATATTATAAAGAAATTATATTGTAAATAAATTTCATGATATATTAAAAATCTCGCATAAAAACGTTCGAATGATCTTTAATAATAGTAATCGTTTCAAGTTTTAAAATGATTTTAGTCTCTTTAAGACTTGTAAAATTCGTATGCATCTTTTGAATTAATTTAAATATTGGTTGGTTATTCGCTTAGGGATCGTTCTTTAGATTTACATATTTATTTATTATGTTACAAGATTAATATTCTTGTCTTACAAAATTAATCGTCAGGAAACGTGAAAAATCGTTTCGAGATTTCTATTTTTTTGCAGTTGCTCCCTCCTGACGATTATATTTTTAGTTACAAATTTCATTAGTTTGTAGAAATTCCACACTTCTGATAAGAAGACATTCCTTTTGGTTAAATATTCAATTGTTTTGTTATAAAATAGATTTTTTTATAAAAGGATGTGTTTCGGGTTTCAATCGTGTGAAAAAACTATTAATTTTGTCGACGTTTCGTGAACATTGCATTTCACTTCTTCAGGGCTAACCTGAAACTTCGAAACAGATTGGAAATTTTTCAAATAACAGCTTCACAACATTTTTGCATTCGTGTGAAGTATAGTTCCTTACCGAATATTCTCCAGCTGGAAAACATGAGGATCTTTGGTACCCTGTTCTTTGCTTCAGCTGGTTTACTCACTTCTTTTGGTAAATATGGATTAATTATTAGATGAATTATAAATATAGAAAATCTGCCCGATTTGCGGGTACTCTTGGAAATCGAAAAACTACCTCTATGAGGAGGTGGAAAAAATGTCATAAACAAGAACATGTATAAAATATTTCTTAATTATTCTTTTTTTATAGGTAAAATCAATTAGTGTCAGTGTATAATAACTTACCTAAATCTGCCTATTTAGTACCATTCCAACCCTTAAAAACCGAAAGACTACCCTTATCTGGGGGTGGGAAGGACTCCATGACCGTTTGCCGAAATGTTTCGTAACGGCTTCCCTCACTTCTTCTGCGTCTGTCGTCGTGTCGAGATCCAAAACCTCGACCTCGATGCCAGGAACGAGTTCACGCACGCTACCCCCTTCACCGACCGCCTTCTTGACAGGGGTAGTTTTTCGATTTTCAAGAGTTGGAGCGTCACTGAATAAGTATAATTGAGATACATCTTATGCTTTTATGACGAAAAACTATAAGACACTATTTCACCTACTTTCATCGTACCGGTGTTATTTCCACCCCCTGATAGGGGTACTCTTCAGTTTTCGAGTGAACTAATGACAAACCCGGTTACAGCATGCATTGACGATTATTTTGAGCGACAATTTATGTTTTTCCTTCATAAAATACGTTGGGCTCAAAAAAAAGGGGCGGATTTTGGGGTCTCTCTTTGAGCACGCCTAGGGTGCGCGACTGTTGGTTCTCGTGCTGCGCGCACGGCAATATATTTATCTCGCGCTTCGCTCTTGATGGTGTACTTAACTTGCCCCATGCAGTCGGTCTTTGTATTTGCCCCACATTTGCGTACAGACCATTTGAAATTAAAGGTCAAATCATCGACAACTGTAATTTGGTGATTGAGAATTCTCTTTCGCTACAGCTCCTTCGGCTTTAACCAACACATTCTCATCACGTATCTCGCGCTACTTATTTTGAATTAATTTTTATTCTGAGCTACACTGAAAAATCTATCATTTCAATACATTTATATTATCACAATTTATAATAACCATTAGTATCAAAACAGACTTATTTTCATTGCCTTGTTCTTACAGTTAAAAAAAGTGCGCATCCTATAAAAAAATATTTCACATTCTATTGCAACTTGTTTCGTTTTTCCATAAAATTAATTTTTTTATTTTCAAAGTAATTTTTTACGATTTGAACCATAAATACGCATCCAAGAAAATGTTTAGATATAATTCAGGGGAAAAATATGTTGAATAAAATATTATGTTATCTATTTGTCTTTCTAAAAATTATAAATAGCGAATTTGTGGATCCTCTTTAGGTGAACCACTTTTCTGTATTCTTTTTTTTCCTTTCCTTGTGTAGTTTTTTAAAAAAATTTATTTTTTCAATTTTACTATAATTTTTTGGGAATAAATTAAAAAATACGCGTCCAGTCAAAAAATTACTAAGAAGAAATTTGTAGCACTTTTTTTATGAGCAACTTCTGTCTTCTCATGTTTTGCCATAGCTTGTGTCGTTCCTCGAAAAATTTAACTTTTTAATTTTCAATGTTATTTTTCACGATTGAAACCAAAACGGCGCACCCTTAAAAAAATTACAAGTAACAAAGTGGTAGCTCGTTTTTGGGATAACTACTTTAGTTGAATATTTTTTTTCGTATTTTGTGTCGTTTGTCCAAAATCTTATTTGTTTTTTACTTTGATGTTGTTTTTCACGAATAAAACAAAAACTGCGTTTCCTATTAAAAACTGATTCATAAAAAATTGTTAGACCTTTCTTGTTTGCACAATTTTTGTCTCATCATTTTTCTTTATATTTTGCATAGTTTCACCGCAAAATGAAAGTTTTGATTTTTCACTATTTTTTGTGCGATCAAAATTTTAATTTTCGATCTTTAAGGAAAATCCCAAAAGTTATTGTGATACTCTAGTCCGGCATTCAAAAAGAAATGTTTTTCTTTTCCCAACTTTTTTTCACATCGTGCGTTATTTGGCTGAAAATGTTTCTAAATCAAACAAATGTTTATTACATTTGAAATTATATTTAAATTATTGCAATTATTTCTTAAATGTACATATTCATTTTTCTACATAAATTTTAAAACATCAATTAAGTGAATTTCGATAAAATTATTCTAAAAGAAAATCCATACGTATAGTTCACGGCTACTCAGCAGAATTTATCGAAACGTAAATTTCAAATTCAAAAGGGGAATATAGATAATGTGTTATAATTTAGAAAAGAACCTTTTAAATCTTGTAATAAATAAGTTATAAAAACCACATACTAAATTCATAAAATAATTGTAAAAGAGTACTTACCCGTATTTTATTTACTTTATCATTTGATAAAAATGACTCTTCAAGAAAAAAGGGTAATTTTTGGGATGGTAGTATAACTTTTAATAAAAAAATATGATTTATGAATCAAAAATACATTAGTATACATTATATGGAAAACAAAAAATCATAAGAAAATTTGAAAAAATAAAATATGCCTTTTATATAAAAGGATGAATTTTCAATGTAACGGAAAGAATTTTTTATATAAAACAAATTATGAAAAAAACATTTTGCGTAGTTTTTGCTTCAATTGCAAAAAATACCATTGAAAATAAAATAATAAAATTTTGAGATAGACCAAGTAAGCTACGGAAAAAAATTAATTGAAAAAACTAGCACACCCAAAAAAGATTTACAAATTTGTCATTAATCATTTTTGATGTAACGCGTAGTTCTTTTTTAATGGTAGAAATTAACTAAAAATAACAACACTAAATTTTTGGACAAACGAGACAAGCTATGAAAAGAGGAATAGCAAAAGTTGCTCACCCCTCCACCCTAAAAAAAAAACAACAAATTCGTTATGAAGAATTTTTTGATAGGACGCGTCATTTTCATTTTAATCGTTAAAAATAAGAATATAAAAATGTTATTTTCCAGATTAAAACAAAAACTATGCGTTCCATCAAAAATAATTAATAATGAGTTTGTAGTTCTTTTTTGGATGAACAGCTTTTGTCCTTACACTTCTTTTTCGTAGCATGTCTCGTTTGTCCAAAGATTTCATTTTTTTATTCCCAATACTGTTTTTCATGAATAAAGCAAAAACAGCGCATCCCATGAAAAATTGGATAATAGCAAATTTGTAGATCTACTTTGGGCAGTCGAATCGGATAAATTCTTGAAATGTTAGTGTGCTTACAGCCTACAATCACGACTTTGGTTGAGATTGGGAACGCTTTAAAGAACAAGCTCATAGATTTTTTGTTTTAAAATCTGTACAGAGCTTAGAAATGTATAGAACTCACGTCTTTGGTTGAGATTGGAAATTTTTCAAACAACAAGTTCACAACTTGTTTTGCATTTTAAAAGTATCGTTCTTTTACCGAATAATATCCAGCTAGAAGACATGAGGTTCTCTGGTACTCTGTTCTTTGCTTCAGCGGTTTTACTCACTTCTATTGGTAAATATATATATTCATTATTAGATTAGTTATAAATATAAAAAGTCTACGCTCTGCGAGGGCACATACTCATCGCGTGTCGCGCGCCCAGCTTGCTTTGCGCGCAAATTTGGGCACGCCTAGGGCGCGCGACTGTTGATTCACGCGCTGCTCGCTGTACAATATGTTTATCTCGCGCTTTGCACTCGATTATCTATTTACCTCGCCCTGTGCGCTCGTTCTTTACATTTGCCGTTGACTTACGCACATACCATATAAAATGAAATTCAAATCATCGACAAATGTCATTTAGTGATTGTGAATTCTCTTTTGTTAAAGCTCCTTCGGCTTTAATGAACACATTCTGATCACGTATCTCGTGCTCTTTATTTTGAACTAATTTTTATTCCCAGCTACCCTGGAAAATGTATCATTTCAATGAATTTATATTATTAACTTTCATAGTGTGCATTATTCTTGAAACATACGTATTTTTATTGTCCTTTTATATAGTTATAAAAAGTGCGCATCATATACAAAGATACTCTTTTTCCATGAATTCAACTCGTTTATTTTCAATGTTATTTTTTACGATTTGAACCGAAAATACGCATCCAAAAAATTTGTTGATATAATTCATGCGAAAACTTATGTTAAATAAAATTCTATGTTGTCTACTCGTCTTTCTAGAAATTATAAACAGCGAATTTGTGGATCCTCTTCAAGTGAACCGCTTTGGTGTATTAGTTTTTTTTTCCTTGTGTCGTTTTTCAAAAAAAGGTTTTTTTTTTCATTTTTAATATTATTTTTTGCGACTGAAATAGAAACTATGCGTCCTATCATAAAATTACTGATGAGAAATTTGTAGCTCTTTTTTGTTGAACAACTTCTGTCTTCTGATTTTTGTTCATAGCTTGTGTCGTTTATCTAAAAATTTAGTTTATTTTTTACTTTGCTGATTTTGTTGACGAATGAAACAAAAACTACACGTCATATTAAAAAGTGATTCTTTTCTTAACTTTATTTCACATAGTGCGTTGCTTGGCTCAAAATGTTTATTTTCGTTTTTTTTATTAATTTTTTTCAATTTGGAAATGCCATAACTCTGATAATTTTCTTTTCATCAAAAAAAGTCGTACAGATAAATTTTTCCATTGTCGGGGTACTATAAACAATGGTATATAGAATTTCCAAATCTTGAAAAAAATGATCTTGGAAATTTTTAAAATGCTCTACTTTTTTTAATTTTCATCTGAAACAGCTGGTTAGCGAATTTGTCATTTCCTTTTAGGCCCTGAAAAAGTGTGCTAAAGCTCAATCCAATCTAATCTTTTTTTACGAAAGTTATCATGCCTACAGACTACAGACATACCGACAGACTAGAGACAAATAGACAGACAGAGGCCTTGGTAGAAATCTTATTTTTCTGGCTCTGAAGGCTTTAAGAGTTGGAGATTTGGTAAAAACGGACTAAGTCAAATTTTACCCTTTCCCTTCGGGAATATCCTGCAAATGTATTTTTCATGCTTTTTAAACGTTAAAAAAATATTCAAAGTACCTTTTATATTTACATTTTATATCATATTTCCATTTTTGAAGTTTTCAAAACTTGTGATATTGTGGATCAGTTTTGTTCAACAAAGAGAAGTAATTTATTTACGAAAATTTCCCAATTTCGACAAAATCCAAAAATCTACCTCGTATGGATCAAATTTAACAAAAATAATTCTTTAAATGAATTATTTTTGTTTATAACTATCTGCTACTTTATCAATGCTAAATAGTTGCGGTGAAGCTCCCCACTCGGGCCCATTAGTATCCGAGGTCTTTTGTTTCATGCGTTTAAGATTTCAGGATAAGCCGCAACTTTCAAGAATTACTCTAATTGAAAATTGGACACAAAGTAAACCATTTTTCTGAAAGCCGCGACTTTCTAACTATATTCGAAGTTAAAATTGACCAGAACAATAATAAAGTGTTTGAACAATTTATGTAAACATGCACTTATCAGTGTAAAGTAGTATTTCATTTATCAAAAGCAATTTGTATTTAAAAAAGCGCAAAAAAATTCATAATTACCATCAAAACCTTGACAGATCCATTTTTTCACTCATGGGATTTTTTCGTGACCCCATACAATAGACTTATGGGGGCCATATTTAAAAAGACATATTTTATGTATATTCTATGGCTAACTGTGAAGGAATATGTTGAGTTTCAACTCGACTCAGCTAATATTGACGTTTCTGAATAAAATGTACAAGAACGCCTTGTTATCTTATTTGAAATACGTGTTGATTTTCATGGGGCTCGAGCTACATCTAAATATAGTTTCCTTTTAAAAAAAAAGGATTTATTTTTGTGTCGATTCGAACACATTTCCGCGCGATATGCATAAATATTTGATGAAGAAATTCCAATGCATTTTTGAACAACCTTATTGAATATACACATTTTTGGCAGTAGATGTATCAGAAATACCAGGAATATACCAAATTATATAATAGGTATATCTTCGGGATATCGTTGACATATAAAATTGAGACATTAATTTTAATTTTATTTATTTTCATTTAAAGTCGTTTCAAATTAATTATGGCTCAGTTCTCAATATACGCCAAAATTGCACACTTTCACTTACAAATTAAACTTTTTTTAAATAAAATAATTGAAATTATAACGCTCAAAGTTTAAATTTAGCAATCTGAAATTATCACGATTAAAAGCTTTTTATTTCAAGAAATTCAGTTTGAAATGGTTTTGAAATGGATACAGATTAGCAAAAGTTAGAAGTTCAAGTCTTCTTGTATGGTCGGGAAAATATATTTAAATTTAAAAGCGTTAAAACTTACTGAAATTTTTTCCTTCCATTTCAAACAGAGGTCGTAGTTTTCATTCAGTTTTAGTTAATAGGCTCGTTTTGTACATAATTCAATTTCATCACTTTGTACTAAAATCACTTATAAACATCTTATTACACATTATGGCAGGTGCTGACAATTTTTTTGCCTTTTCTTTGAAAAAATCATATTTCAATTATACCAAAGACCCTCCAAGGCATCTTAGAGGAAGGTCATGTCATTAAAGAGTTATTTGGGAGGTTTTTGACTTTTGAGTTTGGAAGATTTAGATGAAAAGTTTTATGTATATTTCGTACTTTATTGTTGATTTGCGACTCAAAAATGACGACTAACAAATCGTAGGGTGTGCCACCCAGCTGAAAATCCCTGTACAGGAACCTCGGAGGATCTCGGACATGTTCCTGGACACGATCCTTAATGAAAATGCACCGGCGCATTAACCTTTGAATGATTGAGTATAGGCTTCTGTACAGGTTCATTTGCGAAGTAAATTGGGACGCGGGTGCCTGCACAGAAACACGTTAGAAAGTAAGCCGAGTTTTTTTTCTTCGGAAAGGGTGATTAGTGCGCGCTTAGCGCACAAAATGTTCTAGTTAAGTAAAATGTGAAATAAAATCCGTCCCGGTGTAACAAAATATGTCGAGCCGCGTGTGGAGTTATCCGAGATCGTACTTTCAATATTTTTTTTACCATTTAAAAATAATGAAACATACGTTTTTAAAGTACCCTTGGATGAATTTTTCATCAAGGTAGAATTGAATTCGAATACCTGAATTTCATTCGAATTTTCTATAAGATTCCATTTACCTCTCTTTTTGGACATATTTGTCACATAGATTATTAGATTATTTTATTTCTATATCAAGATTTCATTTTTTTGTAAATTTAGCCTTCATGTGCATGATAAAAGTGAGAAAATTTCAAGATCGATAATGTAACATTTCATTTAATCAAGACAGACGCATACAATAGTATTTCAATGTATCCTTGACACGAGCTGGATTAAGTTACTTTATTATTAATTACAGTCGAAATTGTATTTCTACATTAAATGAAAGATAAACATTTTTCCTTATTTGAAAATCCATTTTCTTCATTAAGATCTAATTTTTATTATTGAAAATTAATTTTTTCACCTGAAAATTCAGCTATGCCCTTTTTTGTCGTAAATTCACCTTTTTTCAGAGACTTTAAATTTCCTAGTTGAAAATCCATCTGTTTGTTTGATTTAACTATTTTTTTGAAAACTCATATATATTGTTAATGATTAACAAGATTATCATAACAACTTTTAAATTTTCTTAAAATACCAAAAATTTAAATTTTGATCGCACAAGAAATAATGCAGAATGAAAAATTCTATTTTGCGGTCAAGCTATGCGACATGCGAAAAAACATGAATAAATCAAAATTATGCACTCAAAAGAGGTCTAGAAATTCGTTATTTAAAATAAAAAAAATAATAAAAAATGCAAAAAATAAAATGACAATATTACCATAACATACATTGGGAACTTTTTAAAAAACAAGTCCATAAATTTTTTATATTTTATAAGTTGTACATAGTTTAAAAGTTTATCAAACTCTCGGCTTTGGTTTAAATTGGGAGTTTTTTAAAAAACAAGTTCATAAATTTTTTATATTTTGCAACGTCGTACCCATATGGAATAATTAAAACAATAAAACGATTACCAGAACTTTTTAATAACCATGAAAGAGATTAGGAAACATGCTTTAGTACGAACTTATTTTTTGGCTAAAAATGGTATTATTTGGATGAAAGTTAAAAGATTTTGTCAGAAAGTTATTCTTTTGGGTTAATGATTTATATTTTTGTTAAAGGTTCGTCTTTTTGGGGAGTAAATTCAACCTTTTTGTTGAAAATTTAATTTTTTACAGAAAATTTATATTTGCGGATTAAAAATTCAAATGTGTCCCCGAAAACACAGATTTTTGCCTTGAAAATTGAACAATTTGGTTGTATCTTTTTCTCTCTTGGTTAAAAAATATTTCTTTATGAAAATTGGGAAATTCAACTGTTTGTTCGAAAATTCACGTATTCGATTGAAAATTAGTCCTTTTTATTGAAAATTTATCTTTTGATTGAAAAATCTTTCTTCGCCAAAATTTTAAAATTTAACTATTTGTTCAAAAGTTCACGTATTTGATTGGAAATTAGTCTTTTTTTGATGAAAATTAATATTTTTGTTGAAAAATCAATGTTTTTAATGAAAATTCAACCAAATGGTAGGGTTTTCAAATAACAAAGATTAAGCTTCATCCATATAATTGAATTTTAAATCCAAAAATACGATTTTTTAAAAAAACAATTGAATTATCAACAAAATAGATCATTTCCAATGTGACGCGGCCTTTTTATTCGATGTTAATGAATATGGTCCTATAGGCCTCGCACTACAAAAATATTATAAACCATACATACCGTCGGGCGCCAGCTTTCTCCAAAGCAATCCAAAAGGGAGTCCCAAAAAAAAGAAGCCGGAAAGGGTACTAAATGTCGGAACACATAACCGATAACCTTATAATTTAAGCGATACCAAAAAAAAATTGACAATGCCCTGAAATCCCTTCGGCTCACCTAGCTCAGTCATCTTTAAGTAGAGTGGGGGGTGCTCAAGAACAAGTTTGGCAAGACTGTTTTGTTATATAAAAAAAATTGTATATATAATATTCAGTAAGAATGGTACAAACTATAACCAGCTTCGACGGAAAATTACAACAAAATATAAATATCAATATCAAAAACAATATTAGTAAGATGGCCTAGAAATGGCTATGGACGATCGATAAAAAAAATGACAATCATAATTAAAATTTTAAATTAAATTAAAACAGCCTAGAGAGGGCTATAGACCATCGGTAAAAATAACGAACATAATCAGGATTTAAAATCAAATCAAAATGGCCTACCTCCGAGACTCGGTGAAGCGGCCAGCACAGCATGATTACTGCCACACCAAAAAAAAGGGGGGGTGAGGAGAGAGGCATGTGAGTGACGGGCAAAGGTACGGGTCGGCAAGTGTTATACGGAAACATCGACAGGGAAGAGGGAGTGGGAGATAGGACGCTTAGTTTTTCAAAAAAAAGGGGGGGGGTCATTATTAGGTCGACAAGGGGATTTCGGGGAGAAGTTAAGGGAATTGGTGTGCCGAGAAAGGATAAAAAAAAATTATTAACAAAGAAAAAAAAACCAAAAAGGGGGGGGGTTAGAAGGTCATTGGTCATCTGAGAGATAGAGGGTATGATTTTAGGACGATAAGGAAGTCGGAAAAGGGGTCCAATTCAGGCACTTACTGTCGGAATCCAGGGTGGCAGCAATCACGGTGTAATCCCAGTTGAGCTATCCTATACGGCGGGCCACTCCACCGACCACTCGAACTACACTTCCATTACACTAAAAACGCGCGACACAGAGAAGAACGCTGACCGGCACTCCATATTAGAAAGTCTAACTAAGACTCATCGAAGTCCAGCCAGGGAGACAAACGATAATAGTTTATTTAACCGTGCCTGGCTGCACCACGATGTAAGGACTTTGATCCTACCTTATAGACGAAAGACTGAGAGCACAACCGCCGGCAGTCGACAACTCGAGCGTACAGAGCGAACTGGCGGCACGACGCGCTCGGCGTGTCGACCACCGCTGGAGGGGATAGCTTGGCGCGAATACATTGGAAGAGCGAGAGGCACACGCGCCACTGCTAGCGGATCTTACTCTACGGTCAAGAGAGAGAAGGGGCGATGCTTCAT
>JAWWEA010007143.1:0-17222 GCA_035222095.1 Andricus quercuspetiolicola | reverse complement strand
TCCTTTTTCCCACATACTCGGATATAGACTGGACCAGCTTCAATTTATTCGGCTGACTCCCACTAAGAATCCGCACCACCAGTTTGAATTTCGGAGATACACTTTCCCTACGGATAAACAAATTGAACAATACGCAGGACGCAACGCCTTTGCGCGCGTACCACCCAAGGACCAATTATTAATATCAACATTAGATGGTGACGTCTTTGCAATATTGTCGAGTAGTGAAACTCTTACTGGAATATATGCACATGATCCTCGCATCAGATGTAAAGGGCGGACAAAAACAAACATCGAGAGCGGCAGGATCACCCCATTAACCCCAGATGAAATTGAAGAAGTTCCAGTAGGCCACGTTCGCCCAATCCAATGTCATTTGAGAGTAAAGCATATAAACCACAGAAATGGGTAAGTTACTGTTTGAATCACTTTATTGCTTCTTTTTGTTATATTAATATACAGAATTCAAGGATTTCTGAATTTTAATGAATATTTTTTCATCTATCCGTTTCATTCTGGAATCTCTGCATTTTCATGGAATAATTTGAACCTCATGAACCAGTTTTGGAATATCAATTGGTCTTTGCAATATTCGAGAGTGGTAATGTTCTTGCTGAAATATATGTACATAGTCTTCGCACGGATTGTGTAGGACGGGCGAAAATAAACATGGAAAGTGGCAAGATTACCTCATTGACCGCAGATGAAATTAAGGAACCTCCAGTAGGCCCAACTCGACCAATCAAAGCTAATTATGTAGTGGAGTTTTCAAACCAAAATCCCCCAGACAATTGATGAAGAATAAGATACCACAATATCATATTGTTGGTAATCCGGAGTCGCCTTAAAATGTCGCAAGTAACTTATGTTCACGAAATATAATAGAATGTTAATGTATAATAGTTCCCGAGGCTTGAGTCTTCCGGCTATGACCCAGCCAGCCCTTTTCAGTACAAAGTAAAAAATGTACCGTTTCATTCACTTACGCAAACGGTTTTTTAAAAATATTGTTGTAAGTCTATAATTAATTACCTTTGAAGCAAAATTAGTTTAGCCTCTATAAAGGAGTTATACAACGACACGTGTCGAAAATGTCGCAATCGTTTTTGTTGAAAACATGATTGGTTTTTTATTATTTGAAATTTTTTTTAATCTGGAATTTGAATTTTGAAAATGAAATCTAGAGAAAATTCCATTTAATTAGAAATAAAACAAAGCCGTACGCAAATTAAAAGAAAAATTTCTGATTTTTTATGTGTGACTGATTTAAATTGATGAAGTAATTTGTTTCATCTCACGGTAACATAAACGTAAAAATAAATAAAGCGAATGTTCAACTCACATTGATTATTTACAAAATTCTTTACCACTCGGCAGTAGTATTGTATATCTAATTGATACGTTAAGTAATGTCGTTAACTGAATCAAAAGGATAATTATTAAGTTTAAATGTTGTTTTTGATTGATTTACATTTTTGTTTCTAAATTGAATGTCACCACGATGCCTGTTTTTTTTGTTAAAAATTTATTTTTTATCTCAAAACGTAACTATGCTAATTTGGTTGAAAATTATTTTTTCATAAGTTGACGCACTACCGAGCCAAAAAATTTTTCTGAGAAAATCCAACTATTCGGTTAGAATTTTTTTCCTTCTCAACTGAAAATTATTTTTTGATTAGAAAATCAACTATTTTCTTGAGAATGTGTATTTTTATATTTAAAATTCAACAGTCTGGCTGCAATTTTTTTCATTTTTTCAATACACCGCAATAATGATTTCTTAGGGAAGTTAGTATTTTAAGGCTGCCAAACAGACGTGGAAACTACCATTTCTTACGCGCGTACAAAAAAAAATCAATTTTTTGTCATTAATGACATTTTTTACGATTAAAAAGAAAACTATCCGTTCCATCAAAAAATGATTAGTATCAAATTTGTAGATATTTTTTGCAGACACAACTTTGTGTCATTAACCTTTCTTGTACTTTGAGTCGTTTTCCCACAAAATTTGTATTCTTTATTTTTAATGTTATTGTTTACAATTAAAACAACGACTACGCGTCCCATGAAAATATATACAGTAAGAAACTTGTATTCCTTCTTTGGGTGAAAAACTGCTCTCTATTAACTCTGTACCTTGATTGGTGTTTTCAAAAATTTAATTTTTTTATTTTAATTGGTATTTTTCACGATCCAAACAAAAACCACGTATTCTATCAAACACGAATATAAACAAATTTGTATCTCGTTCTTGAGTGAACAGCTTTTATCTATTTATTTTTTTCGTAACTTGTGTCATTTGCCCAAAAATTTAATTTTCTTATTTTAAGGTTGTTTTTCACGAATAAAACCAAAACTACACGTCCTATCAAATAGTAATTAATTGAAATTTGGAGATCACCTTAAGGTGATCTTTAAATTTCTTTTTCATATTGGGCGTTGTTTGGCTTCAATTTTTCTTTCCGTTTGTATTTTTTTTTTTGAATTTCGAAACTTCTATAACTCTGATAATTTTTTTCTATCCATAAAGGTTCTGAGGATAAATTGTTCGACTTTCCAAGTGAAACGAGTAACAACCTATTTTTCAGGATCAGTCGGTCTCTAAAGGGGAAAAATTAATAAAAACAGAAGGTTAGGGTCAAATTTTACACAAATGTGATTGTTCCTCTGATGAGAATGTAAAAAACATGAATCTTAAGCCAAATAGTAGCTTCTGTAACTAAAAAGGATTAAGATTCATATAAAGTGGAATGGACGAATTTTCAGTTAGAAAATGAATTTGCAAGAAGAAAAGAAAATTCGTTAACAAAGCAGTTAAACTTTCAATGAAAAAGTTGAATTTTCAAACAAAGAAGAAGAATTTCACATTTGAAAAACTTTAGTTCAACCAAAGAAGAGTAAAGTATTTTCGAGAAAATAGATGAATTTTTAGCCAAATAATTTAATTCTAAACTAGGAAGGCACATTTTTCACTAAAAATATTATTCTTTCGTCAACATAGGTAAATTTTCAAACAAATACGTGAACTTTTGAAGAAGTAGTTCAGTGCTTAACTAAAAATGATCAACCTTTAAACAATATGGAATTGTCAAAATAGATGAATCTTAAGCCAGTCTCTTTTATATTCGTTAACAACATAATCTATAATTCATTAGATGCTTTTCTTCTGTCAGGGTCTTTTAATGTTTTCCAGAAACAATTTCAATGTGCGTTTTCTTATCTCTCTTGATTTCCTAATAGGTCCTAGCTCCTGGCAGAAAAATGAGACACAAGAACACAGTCTTTCATGCGAACAGCAGCTAAGTTTGTTCGCGAAATACATTCTTGAACAACTGTTGTACGGAAAAAGTGTATGTCATCATTTTCTCCGAAATTGGTATCATATTTCAGAAAACCAATGTAGCTTCTACGTATTTTTTTAAATTTCATCACTTGAACAAAAAGAATAGAAAACAAAAGCGGTAATAATATTCAAGAAACTCGGATTGATTTATGGTGTATAAATATGAATATCTCAGAAGGACAAACTTAATGCCTATACCACGTGCGGCTTCATTAAAAGATCATATATATGCTCTAGTGAAACACCAGAATATTAAATAGATACGTTCGTCACCAAATTCTTTAATAACGTGCAAATCAGTTTTACTTCTGAGTACAAAAATGAGGATCATTTATACTGTGGTCTTTGCCTTAACGGTGATTTTCAGTTCTATTGGTAAATATAATACTATCCTATATCTTCATTTTATAAGACGTTTTTGAACTTTCGGCGAATAAAAATGTATTCGACATAATATACATTCCATCATAATTGCTATTATTTTCGAAGCTTTATTTGAGTTTGTCAGAAATAAATACGTGAAGTATCACACTAAAACTCTACAAAATCCTATGCAGACATAGAACCATAAAAAGCTATGGACCGCAATGACAATGTAGGAAATTAAATGAATGCCAAAATTTATCATTACTATTTTTTTGTGGAAGTCCAAAGAGTTTATCAAAATGTGCAATTTCTATCTAAAGTCGAAGTACAAAAACATCACTACAAATGAGTTACATCCTGAGAACAGAATGTATTATCTGGGTGCTTTTGTGAATAATTATAACTAATGCAAAAGCATTCGTTTTTGGCAAAAATAAAATCGTCTTCTTCTTCTTGCAGAGTTAAGTTCACAGTTTGAGTGTTTGCCTAATGGCAACCCCATCCCTGTTGTTCCCCGTAGCGGCCCAACTTCATCCTCTTTTGACATACAAGATCCTCCTGCCAGTACTCTTGCTCCTGCCAGACTTTATTCTTCGCTCAGGATTCCTTCTCCTGCTGAACCTTCTCAACGTGCAAGGTCCCGCTCTCCTTCTGCCAGCTATACAGCTCCATCTACCAAGTTTCCTTTTTCTCACGTGCTTGGATATAGCCTTGACCAGCTTCAATTTATTCGGCTTACTCCCACTAAGAATCATCACAGGCAATTCGAATTTCGAAGATACACTTTCCCTACGGATAAACCAATAAAGGTAACTGCAGGACGAAATCGCTTTGCGCCTATACCAATTAAAGAACAAATTGTATTATCAACATTCAGTGGCGATGTTTTTGCAATATTTGAAAGTGGTAATGTTCTTGCTGGAATATACAAATATAGTGCTCGTATTGGTAGTCAAGGACGGGCAAAAATAAACATGGAAAGCGGCACGATTACCTCCTTGACTGTGGATGAAATCAGGGACTCTCCAGTAGGCCCCTATCGCCCAATCAAAGAAAATTATGTAGTAGAGCTTCTACACCAAAGAGAAAGGTAAGTTACGTTTCAAAAGAAACTAGTTATCGTTGCTTTTTTTCTGGGCTCTCTTTTTAGTCACTCTTTTAAGATAATATCACTATAGGTACTTTTTAAAATAAATTACCACCTGAGTGCTTTTTTTGTTACAATAAAATACAGAACTCAAGAATTTATGAATTTTATTAAATTTTGTTAACACTTCAGTTCGTTTTGAAATCTCTGCGATTCCCTTCAGTTAATTTGAATTCAATGAACTTGCTTTGGAATATCAATATATTTTTGCACTGAAGACTTTCAAATTTACCTTGTATTGTTATGTATTTTATCATATTCAATACACCGATTCTATTTGCTTCCATTTATTTGAATTCAAGACAATTTCCTTGGACTTGAAAAGTTTTGTTTTATTCACTTGAATTATCCATTAATTGATTTCTGTTTTGTAGACCTTCTTCTTCTGCCAGATCTCCGTCTCTTGATGAGCCTCGTCTTCCCGCCACGTCCAGACCTCGCCCTGCAATTCCACTTTCTCACGTACTTGGATACGGATTTGACCAACTGCAATTTATTCGGCTTTATAATCAGCAATATCCGCACCGGATCTTCCAACTTCGAAAATACACTTTCCCTGCGGACACACCAATAAAAATAATTGCAGCACGGCATCGCTTCAGGCCCATTCCAATTAAAGAACAAATTGTAATATCAACAGTCAGTGGTGATGTCTTTGCAATATTCGAGAGTAGTAATATTCTTGCCGGAATATATAAATATAGTGCCGGCATTAGTGGTGCAAGACGTGCAAAGATAAACATGGAAAGCGGCAAGATTACCTCCTTGACCCCAGATGAAATTAGGGAAACTCCAGTAGGCCCTAACCACCCAATAGAAAATAATTATGTAGTAGAGCCTGCAAACCAAAATTCTCCACAAGAGTAGAAGAAAATGAGAGGCCAAACTATCAAATTGTTGGTAATCTGAAGTTTCCTTAAAATCTTGCGAGTAACTTATATTTGTGAAATATTATAAAATTTTATTGCATCATGGTTCCCGGGACTTAATTATTTCACATTTCCTTTTTCTAATAAATCACACTTCGCAGTTTTAGTCATTTGCAAATAAAAATAGATAATAAAATTATCAATTTCACCTTTATGGGTGAATTTATTGCAATCTTTTATACTATCTAATACATTAAACAACGCAAATTTTGTCAGCATTTCATTATTTGAAAGTTCAAATATTTGATTATAAGTTCATACGTTTTGTCAAAAATTCGTCTTTTTCAGAAGAGGATTAATCTTCTTTGATAAACATTTATCCTTACGTTTGAAAATTTTCCATTTCAATCAAAATCCGTATTTTTTAATTAACTTTGACAAACAAAATAAAGTTTCCTAGCTAAAGCTATAGCTTTTCAATTTTCGATTGAAGTGTGCTGTTTTTCATTAGAGATTTCGACTTTGTGTTTGAAAATTCGTTTCAGAATACAACTTCTTAGTTAAAAGTTAAACAAGGTTGTTGAAACTTTTTTTGTCTTTTTGAATTTAGCTTTTTTTGTGAGAACTTTTCTATTCCAATCTATGAGAATTTGGTTAAAAAATTTTTTCTTCATAAGTTGCTGAGTTACTGAGAAAAAAAATTTTGGTAGGGTATTGAAGAATTTGTTGGAATTTTTTCCTTTCTCGACTAAAAAACCTTTTTTAATTAAAAAGCCGACTATTTTCTTAAAAATGCATATTCTTGTATTTTAAATGCAACAGTCTGGTTGGAATTTTGTTTAATTCTTTCCATGCACTGCAATAGCGACATTGTGGGTAATTTAGCATTTTGCGGCTGCTAAACAGACGTGCAAAACAGCATTTCTCACGCACAAATAATGAAAATTAAATTTGTTATCATCAATGTTATGCTACACAATTGAAGAGAAATTTACATATCTTATCAAAAATGATTAGTAACAAATTCGTAGATGTTTTTTTGGAGACACAACATTGTTACATTTACTTCTTTTGTACCATGTTTCGTCCTTCCGAAAATGATTATTTTTTATTTTTAATATTATTTTTTTACGATTAAAGATCAAAATTAAAATTTTTGGTGTTCCAAAAAAATTCAGAAAGTTGTTATGAGATTCTTGTAGGGACTTTCTTAAAATAATGTTTTCCTTGTCTGACTTTTTTCTTATTGCACGTTGTTTGGCTTGGAATTTTCATTTTTGTTGTTTTTTTTTAATTTTGAAAATTCTATAACTCTGGTAATTTTTTTATTGGCAAAATTCCTGAGGATAAATCGTTTGACTTTCCATATGATAGGTTTAACTGAAAAAGATCAATTTTCAAGCATTTTCAAGTGAAAAAGGATTAATTTCGAATCAATTATTAAGTGGTTACATTTTCAGTTAGAAAAAAATTAATTAAAAAGAAAGAAATATTGACCAAAATCGATAAATTTTCCATCAAAAAGATAAATCCTCAACTAAAGAAACAAACATGCAGCAGCATGATAGACTTAATTCTTTCACAATGATTCATTATGATAAAAGGAGGTGTTTCGGGTTTCAATCGTATGCAAAACTGCGAATCTTGCCGAAGATAAACATTAGGTTTCTCCATTGAGGAAACTTGAGGATGTTCTAGGTATACTGTCAAGTTCAAAATTACTTAATTCTTGTACTTGACAATTAAAAGAAAAACGAAATCCCCAGTGCTTATTGCAGCAAATTTTTAAAGAGAAACTCAAGCGTAATTAAAAAATAAATAATTCAGATCATAGTTGTTTATTTAAATGGAGTTATCTGCATTTTTGTGCTTTTTCTCGCGCTTCAGGAAAAAAGTAATTTTTATTTGATTTTATTTTACAAAAGCTCATTCTATGCATTGGAAGCTTCTTAACAACTCACAAGGGATGATATCTATAAAAATTCAAATCAATTTTGTTTTTAAATATAAACAATAGTTTGCACCTTGTGCCCTCAAAGATTCAGAATGAAAAATCTTCATGTTAACTTAGATACCTAGTTTTATTGGTGAATATAATACTATACTCCATCTGCAAATTTTAAATTATTTTTGAATCAGAAAAACGTTTTTTATAAACTCAATTCATAAGATGAAAATAAATTCAAACACATGAGATTAAAATTAAACTATCCATTCAAAATAGAAGAAGCGAAACTTAGTTTATCCTGTATAATAGTTCGCTTGTAATACATTGCAGAAGTTTGCGAACTCTTGGTCCATCCTGCAGTTTTCTTTATAACATCTAAATCTACTCCAAGTCTCTCAGCTGCTGCGTGTCGAGGGCTATGAGAGTAACGTTGTAATTTTTCATTGAAGACTCACGAAGAGAAGCAGCAGATATTTCCAAAGAAGACTCTGGACTCCCTTGACGTATCAGTGCTCGCCGGATAACCTCCCGGCCACCAAGGTATGGTGTTTCCAAAGTGCATGAGGCACCCTATTAGAGGAAGTCAAAAGATTTTTATTAGGCTCAAAATAAATTTGTTTCTCGTCAAGCATTGACTGGGAACCAGGGTAGCAAGGTTGGGAAGGCCAATCTGTCATCACAACAATGCCCTTAACTCTTTCTGATTTAATTTTATTTAAAACTTTCAAAATTATAGCAAAGGGTGGAAAGGCATAAAAGAATGAATCTTTTCAAGACAAGGTAAAAGCGTCAATCGCAATTGAGTTAGGATCTTTCTTCCATGAAACATATGATCTACACTTTGCCTTAGAACGACTAGCAAATAAATCAACTACATTCTATTAATATAACAAATAGCAGACTTGCTGTCAATTCTCAACAGTATATTGCATGATCTTAAATGTTTGGCAGAACATTTAAGACCAAAGAAGACAGCATTTAGTTCTGAAATATTAATATTCAGAGCCTGTCCTTTTCTTGCCCAAAAACCATGAGATCTTTGAAAACCACAAAGAGCTCCCCAACCCGTTAGAGAAGCATCTGAAAAAATAACTCTATAACCCTATAACCCGTTTGAATGTGATTTTTTCATTACAATAAATCCTTTGAATTCAAATTCAATTTTATGTACGCGTCATAATTATCACTGGTTTCTGCTCGAGCCTTAGTTTTCTTTCTCTCGAAACATTTAGTATAAAGCCAGCTATAAGATAGAGCAGGACAACAAGCTATTAGGGAACCGATAACCTGAGAAAATTCTCTAATTTTGCATCCTGTCATTTTTTGAAATTTGTTCACCTGATTTAGATTCAGAAAGTTCGAAAACCATTCGTGATGAATTAAACATTAGGTGCAAAAATTTACGAATGTTACTTGGTACAGTCTGACTTTTCTCTTCGTTATTAACAAAACAGAGTTTTTGTAATAACTTTTGAGTCTTAGTTAAATTTATCAAGCAATTGGAATATGTATTGCCAATCAACAAAAAATCGTCAAGATAAACGACATATAAATAACCTGACTTTCTAAGAATAGAGATTGCAGGCCTTAAAAGCTTCGTGAAAACATGAGGAGTTGTAGAAAGATCAAACGGTATGCACGTGAATTCATATGTCATACTATCAAATTCAAATCTTAGAAATTTGCTGTCACTTCCGTCAACCGAAATTGAATTGAAAGCATCCTTCAAGCCTAAGGTCACCATAAAACAGTGCTTACTTATAATTTAATTGCTGTCTTATGGTTCTCAAGTTTAAAATGTTCCGTGTGAATGAATTTATTTAATTCTTTAAGATTCAATATGAATCTGCTACTACCATCTCGTTTGGGAACTAGAAATATGCTAGAAATAAGCTGACTCATTATAGGCTCGCATTCTCGTAAGACGCCCTTGTTTATAAGTTCGCTAATTTGAAGAGACATTTCGTATTTTTCTGCAGTAGAAAAAACAACACGTTCAACAAACGTTTGATGAGGGGTTGTCCGGAAAGAGATTTTGTAACCTCTAACCCAAGACGACATTTGTGGGTCTGACGTTATAGTCTTTGAAGTCTCAACAAAATGCCTTAATCTACCAGCGACATTACTTACTTAAGTTTTTTGAATTATTTTTGGGTGTCACCTTCTTAAGATTGAATGCAGTTGACAAGAATCACTTAAGGATTCTAGGAGTGCTGTATCCTCCGCATTGTTACGATCAAAAATCGTAGAAATAGCCTTACAAGACGCAGCTGTAGCAGCTGTTAATTTTTCTTGTGTTTGAACAATTTTCTTGTCTATATTGAAAGTCGATTCTGGGAGCTTGCGCGAATTAAAAACTGTATTTAATTTTGGAAGATCAAAGTTTATAGAGTTACTAGGAGGCGGTTATTTTGTCAATAGCATGAAGAGTTCTTCCGACGGTAAAGCTAACCTCAGAATTTCATTTGAACGGACTGCAAAGTCCTCGTGCATCGGCGGAGCTGAAACTCTATCCTCTGCGATACGTTTTTACATCACCTGAACAAAATTTTGAGGTAAATCTTTACCAATCGGATCAAGATTATTATTTCCCTGATCAAGAGCTTGCGGCGTTGCAGATTTGTTTTCTGCAGCATTTTTGTCCTGAAGGATACAACTGTCGGTATGGACGGGATCTAGTCCTCTTGCATCGGCAAGGGATAACGAATTTTGATGCTCAACATCCACAACTGACGATTGAGAAACATAACCTAGACAACATCAAAATAATGGAAAAATATCGATATAGAGTATAAAATGTCTTTATATATCTATAGTTGAGATATTTATAACATATTATACTTTAGTATAATAAACAGGTATGCGCATGAACACATTATGATGGATATGAGTCCTTTAGACATAAAGTCTAATAAGCAGGTATGTGCCCGATTTTTTAAGTGGTAATGAGCCCTTCAGACGTAATTGTCTAATATGTATGCATGAGCCTGATAACCTTTTGTGGGTATGTGCCCTTTATACAAAAGTAGATCAAGTGCCATTCGATGGAAGAGACTGTCCTCTTGAATCGTATACGGATGCTCGTAATCCAAATTCATAGCCTCCTATAGGTTAGAGATATCTCTCGATATCTATAAACTCTAAAGAGTAAACCTGGAAATAAACTACTTACTGTAGAAAATCAATCTTCTGGATTGAAAATCCATCCATTTTGTTGAAAGTTCACCTTTTTTGGTAAAAATACAAATCTTCGTCTAAAACATGAACTAGTTTGTTAAAAAATCTTCTCGTGAAAAATTGACTTTTTTAACTGAAAATTTGTCTATTCCACTTTATTTGAAAATTGACGTTTTTATATTCAACATTATTTGAATTTCAAAACATGTAAGAAAATTTGTAACAAAATGTAAATTTCTGAAGATTTTGAAAGGAAATTTTGAAGCCTTTGAAGAATTTTCAACTGCTTCGAGATCACACATTCTTTTTCAAAGATAACTGGGAAATTTCAATTTGATTTCTTATTCTGGAAAATTGGTTTTGAGAAAATAGTAAAAAATAATTTTAATATTTCAAGCGATTTCGTAAAATTTCAAAAAAGAATGTAGAGGATTTTAAAACAAATTCTTTCAATTTTTTAAGATGACAAAACCCAAATTATTCTTCGAATTTGGCAAAATCTTATACCATAAAAAAATTTAGGTACATTTTCCTGATAATTATTTTAAAAAAATTAAAATGTTACATTTTTTCTCAGTTTTCTGGAAAAATTTGAGAAAATGATATTTATTCAACTTCACAACAAATAAAGAAAGGAAATAAAAAGTTATTCTTGATTTTAATTTTCCATTAGAGATCATTCTTTGAATCAAGTTATAATTAGCATACAAATCTTTTTTCTTCCTTCACTGAAAAGTCTCATCTTTTTGGTAAAAAATTTAATCACTTTTTGAAAATTCGTCTACCTAGGCTGTTAAGGCTTCAACTGTTTTATAGAAAATTTATTGTCAAACTAACTTAACTATTTTTTATTTAAAGCTAAAATATTTTTATTGTTAAAATATCAACTGTCATAATTTCTTTTTTGCGAAATAATCTTGCCTGAATTAGGAAACAAGAGGTTGATTGAAAGTTGATCTACTTCGTTATAAAGTCATTTCCTTCGGTTGAAAATCAATCATTTTAGTTCAAAATTCGTCTTATTTGGTAGTAAATCAATCTACTCCGAAGAAAAATGATCTTCTTGTCAGAAAAAAGTTGGTTGGTTGAAAAATGTATCTCGTTTGTAGGAAGTTCGTCTGATTTGGGAAATATAAAATATTTCTTGATTAAAATTCAACTATTTGAAAATTATTTCTTTTGATTTGAGGATTTGACTATATTTTTGTAAATTTGTCTGTTTAAGACAAATTCATCTATTTTTCATATTTTCCGTCTCAAAATTCAACCACTTGGTCAAAGAGTGCCGCCCCTGTTGAAATTAAACTAACAATTAACTAACGATTAAACTAACAGTCAATACAAGCGCTCGTTGACGTCGTCGGTTTATCATTTTCTAATATTAAAAATAAAAATTATTTGTAAAGTTGATTATAATAATTTTTCAAACGCTAAAACGTTGGCATTTTTTTAAAACGAGTTAACTAATTTATTGAAGTATTAATCATAGATAGTGAAATATGCTTGAAAACACTCTTATTTTATCTGTTGTAATATTTCTGTGCATGCCAACTTTTTTACGTAACTGTAACTGCATCTGATAACTGATATTAAAATAATGTTGTTATGACTCTTGGAAATATTCAAAGTGATTCTTTATTTTCAAAAATTAATTTCAGGAAAAGATTCCAAAAGATTTTGAAACATTGCGACAGATTTCAAAAACAAATCCGGAAGTTTTTAAGACAATTTTGGAAAAAACATGTGTCACTTTAAGAGATATTCAATAATTTCTGAAATTTTGAAAATTTTTAAAAGAAAATTTGTAAATCTTCACTCAGTTCTTCTCCTGCCGAGCCCTATCTTAATGCAAGGTACAGGTCTCCTGTTTCCAGGTGCATGCATCCACCGACCAGGCTTCCTTCTCCTGACGCATCTGTATATGGACTTGACCAACTTCAGTTTATTCTGCTCACTTCCATTGAAAATCTAAATCAGGTATTCGAACTTTAAAAAGACACTTTTCCAACAGACAAACTAATGTTGTTACTCTATGCACTGAATCAATATGTGCCGATTCCAAAGCAAGAACACATTGCATTATCAACATTTGCTTGTGACGTCTTCGACATATTGGAGAGTTATGATTATCTTGCTGGAATATATGCATATATTTATGGCACTGGCACTAAAGGACGGGTAAAAATAAACATGCAGATTGGAACGATTACCCAACTGACTACAGGTGAAAGGGGGGAGGGGCTCCAGCAGGCGGCCTTCGCTCCATCTTAAATAATTTTAGAGTTCAGCATATAAGCTACAATCATCCACGTCATTCAATCATGTAAACAAATGTAAAAATAAAGAAAATTTTTGTAATCCAGAGCCATCTCATAATATTACGAGCAGCTTGTAATCACGATTGATAATAGAAACTGAATGTATTATTGTTTTTAAGGATTCGGTCTTTCGTCAAGGCCCCAGCCAGTCTTATTCAAAAACAGATAGAAAAAGTTCGATTTAATTTCGTCACGAAAATATTTTTGAACCAAAATTTTTCAGAATGACAAATTTCAAACTATTTAGAAATAAAGATTAAACGAATGAGAATCGCGTAAATCAATGTAGCTTCTAGGTATTTAATAATATCTTGTCACTTAAGCGATGAGAGCAAAAAATCAGGGCGATAGGAATGAAGCGACAGGAACAAAATATTTGGTCAATTTTCTGTTTAGCTCTCAGATTTTTACAGTAGCACTGTTTACAAAAATCTCATTATTAATTTCAAAATAGCAGTTATTCAGAAAAATAAATTTGATTTCTTAGACTAATTTGAGAGATAAACATGAACATTTCAAAGGGACCAGCTTAACGCCTATAACACGGATAAGATTCCGGATATATACTTTAATACAACACCAGAATAGTAATTCGATACATTGTCAAAAAAATTCCTCATTAACTTATAAAGTAGTTTTTCCTCTCATTATGAAAAATGATGCACTTTTATACTATCGTGCTTATGCTAATGGTGATAATTAGCTTCATTGGTGAATATAATACTATGCTGTATCTGTGATTTCAAAATCATTTTTGAACATGTGGCTAATAAAAAATTTCACGTCACAATATGCATTCTATCGTGATTGCAATCAGTTTTCAAACTCTATTCACAGGCCTCAGCGATGAGAGAAATATACTTGAAAATCACTACAGAGACCAAAAGGGGGAAGTAAAACAACGATTCATAGAAGCGTCAGGTTGAACTGGTCATAAGTTTGACTGGGGACATGTATTGGCCTCACACCATGAACCTAATGAGTTTAAAAGACTCGTAGCAAAAATATTCTTCATCGAAAGTAATGGTCACAATTGCTTGAATATAATAACTGGTTTAAATGATTTTTGACCATTATACAACATAATAGTAGATTCATTAATTTGAGATCCAATGTGTTAGACTCTTACTTTCATCATCGTATCAACATTGTTATTGTTTTTTATTGATGGACTTCACTACCTTTCAACACGGTCAAATTTAGAGTATTAACAACTGGGCGTAAAGGATTTTTAAATTTTCAATTATTCAAACTTACCTCTCCTTAGCGTCTATGTTTTGTTTAGATAAAGTAGCGTACCCAGAGATAAGCCGAGGAATGAATAGTTAGAATGTGCAAATCAGACCCGAACTCGGAAAGACATAAGAAACCTTAGAAACGCAAGAGCTGACGTCGTCGGTTTTTGAATTTCTAATATTGAAAATAGAAATTTTTTGTAAAATTGATAATAACAATTTTTTCAACACGAAAAATTTAGAAATTGTTTAAAACTAGTTGAGCAAATTAATAAAGTTTCAGTTATAGATAGCAAAATACGCTTAAAAACAATCTTATTCTACCACTTCTAATATTTTCATGCATGTCAATTTTTTTACGTATTTGCAAAACTTGAATGTCTCCGCGAATTTTTGCAAGTCTTCATTTGCTGATCCGTAAGCATCCGTAAGCCTTGTCTAATGTGCTCTTGTTATTCAAACATTGTTGGCAGAATACTGTTATATCTTGATTTACAATATTTTTCAAATCTTTAATTAAATATGGTTTATGTTTCAGAGACTTAAATATGTAGTTGGTTTCTTATTTGGAAACGCTATTAATTATTTTGCGCTTTAGTCAATATACGTAATTCCAATTTACAGCAGCTTATTCCATACGCTGAAAAATGTAATTAATTATAGTTTCCAGAATTTAAATATTACATTTGGAAATAAACACAGCTTCTAGGTATTTATTCGAATTTTATAGCCTTAGCGATAAGAATAAAAAAATTAAGGGCGACAATAAGACAGCCATAAGAATCGAATGATAGGTCAAATTTCTGTTCGACTCTCCAATTTTAATCGCAGTGCTATTCGTAAAAATCGCACCATTATTTCCAAAGTAGCCGGTCTTAAAAAAAAATAAATTTCTTTTCTTGGACTGATATATGACACATAAACATAAATTTCTGCAAAACCTGTTTGTCGCCTCGAATTAATCATTCTATGAATAAGAGAACATGTGTAAACTCTAATAAAAAACCAGAACCTTGATTTGATACACTCTTAACCAAATTCTTCATAAACATATGAATCAGTCATTTCTCTAATTTCAAAATATGAGGATCGTTTATCCTGTGGAATTTAGGTTGACGGTGATACTTAGTTTCATTGGTAAATATAACACTACACTATATTTATAATATCAGAAAAATTTTCGTAAAATAAGAAGTTCTGCAGAATTAAGTTCACAGTTCGATTGCTTGCCTAATGGCGCCCCTATTGCCGGTGTGTCTCGTCGCAGCCCATCTTTTTCTTCTTCTGAAAGACAACATCCTCCTGCCAGTTCTCTCACTCCTGCCAGACCGCATCCTTCTCATAGCCCTTCACCTGCCGAACCTTCACTACGTGCAAGATCCAGCTCTCCTACTGACAGCAATATAGCTTCACCTGCCAGGCTTCCTTTTTCCGACGTGCTTGGATATAGCCCGTGCCGACCGAAGAACAAATTGTATTATCAACATACGATCGTGACGTCTTTGCAATATTGACGAATAATGACGTACTTGCTGGTATATATAAACGTAATCCTCATACAAAACGTATAACGCGGGCAAAAATAAACATAGAGAGCGTCACGATTACCCAATTGACCTCAGATGAAATTGAGGAAGTTCCAGTAGGCTCCCTTCGCCGCATCCATCCTAATTTTATAGTTAAGCATGTGAACGAGGGTCATAGGTGAGTTACTTCTTATGTCACGACAGTAGCTTTTCTGAATAAAAATATTACTTTAGTCGCTTATTTTCATAAATAGCAGAGGACCCAGGGATTCCTGAATTTACTCAACTTTTCTTCAATTTCCTTCAATTCACTCGAAATACTTTGCAGTTTTCCTGAAACTCACTGAATTCAATGGATCTTCCAAGGGCTAAATGTTTTCATTAAATATATCTTGAAGACTTTTAAATTGCTCTTGAATTCCTATGGATTCTATATGAATTTTATTTACTAATTCTATTCAATCCCATTTATCCATATGTAACGGAACGTATTTAGATTTTAAAAATTTGGTTCTATTTATTTGAATGATCTTTAGTTTATCTTGATTTGGTATGAGTTTCATCAAATTCTCTTGAGTTCTCTGAAATTCTTCGAAATTGACTACAATTTTACTGAAAGCAGTAAAATTGTTTCTGATAAACAAATTTTAAGAAAATATTTGAAAACATTTTGAATAATTTCAAATGATTTCCTGAAGTGAGGAAAAAAATGTGGAAGATTTTGAAGCGAACTTTCTCAATTTTGCAAAATTATGAATAATGTTGCTAAGATTCCTGAAAATATTAAAATTGATTCTTTGTTTTTAAAAATTAATGTTAAGAAAAAATTTAAAAAGATTTTGAAATATTGCGAAAAAATTCCAAAATTATCAGAAACGAATCCAGAAGGTTTCAAGACATTTTTGGGAATAACCTGAGTCATCTTAAGAGATATTCAAGGATTTCTGAAATTTAGAAGAAACTGAAAATATTTTAAAATTTGGAAAAATTTATGAACTGTTGTAAGATTTTTTCTAAGCTCGCGTTTAATAATGCTAGTATATCTGAAAAAGTTGCGTAACAATATATTTTGACAATGTTGCAATGATTGTTGTCAAAAACCGAATTTGCTGTTCACTACCTAAAGTTATTTTATATCATGAATTCAAAATCTTCAAACGTAAATCTCCACACAGATCTGCCCCTGCCCAGTCCTTTCTTCGTACAAGGTCCAGGACTCCTGTTTCCAGGTGCATGGATCCACCCACCAGGCTTCCTTCTTCTGACGGATCTGTATATGGACTTGACCAACTC
>JAWWEA010006875.1:0-11158 GCA_035222095.1 Andricus quercuspetiolicola | reverse complement strand
AATCTACTTGTAGTTGATGTTTCTAATGTGTCCTTTAAGGATTTATATCTTGTATGTGCCTCTGCTTTATTTCTTTACACATCCCCACACACTTATTTGGTGGTGGGAGTGGGACCTATAATTTGAGGTGAGTTCCAGACCACGAAGGTCAACGGCTTTAAGTACTTAGAGAAACTCTCTCTCTGAAGGCACCGGTCCCACGATTTTCCGGAGATGAGCAACTCCATAGCTATGCTAGTGATCAGTGAAACTAGTATTGAAAATCACTGCTGACTTTGAAACGTGACTACGCGTTCAAAAGTTGAGCGAGAAACTTTTTTAAATAACCGACTTCAACTTGTGGCATAACCTAGGAAGGTTAGAGCAAAAATTTCAAATTCACAATGCTTAGTTCTTGAAGTCTTGTCTTTAATTCCAGCAACGAAGCTCATAAAACTTCACAGGTTCTCAAGATACGACAAAAAATGTCCAGGCCTTAAATTTCCAGTTCCAGTCAGCGATAACTTCTATCCACTGGGCCGCTGCTAAATCAATTGAAATTTGGCGCAGACACGCTTGGACCCTGTTGGTCGTATTTCAAGAACTCGCAAATATTAAAAAATTTTTTTTTGAATCAAATTAAAGATAAGACTCCAAAGACTAACTCTTATAATTTTGAGATTTTTCTACAACATTCCTAGATCATGCCGCAAGTTGAATTCAGGTACAAAATTCGATGAATACTGAAACTTTTATTTTTAAACTTCTCACGCAGTATATTTACCCCAATAGGCCAAAAATACATCTGTTATAGCTCAATTGACGCGTAGCTTGACAGCCTTCCAAACGGGTTTTAGAAAGAGTTTCTCGCTCCATTTTTGAACAAGTCGTAACGTTTTAAAGTCCGCAATGGTTCCTAATAGTACTTTCGCTGATCATACCGACATTTTCCGACGGTAGTGCACCTTCTTGATTTTTAGTGTAATTAAAAAATAATTTTCCGATGAAATAGTAGGATAGTTTAAAAATATATTTGAAAATAAAGTATTTCTTTCAGATGAAAAATATATTTTTTTACGAAAATATTCTTCTACAAAAAACAAGCAATTATTGTGCCATTTATTGTTAATTTCCACACATTATAAGCTTAAATAAATTCATATTGAAGCTTATTTCGAAACCTATTTCAAATTTGTATTAATTTATACATGAAACATATACAATCTAGAAAATCGGTCCTAAAAGTATGGACAGTATTCGTATTTCAATTCCAATCGTCCATTATGCATATTCTTTGCATAATCTGGATCTAATTTTTACTAAGCTCATGAATTAAAGTTTAGTGAGTAGATATAATGCGTTGAAACTTACATTAAATACAGTTATAATTTTTATTTTGTTTTTTTGTGGAAAAAAATTTTGGACCGAAACGTATTTTTTCACTGTACAAGATAAAAATTATATCTGAAACGCTTTCTTTGGATAAGGTCTAATTTCTACCATTTAATTATTATTTCAAACTCTGAAAAACAATCTTAAGAACCATTTTCGAAAAAAAATTAAAATGAATCGTCAATATTATATTTACTCTTCCTAGTTCTGATTTTCTCACCCGACGGCAAAATGGTCGGCCAATGGGAGTGGTAAATGACGAACGGGCGGGCATCTAGTTGTGGATATATACAGGGTTGCCAGCGTAGCCTACGAAACCCTAAAAAAGTAGAAGTTTTGTAAGAATTCTCTAACATTTGTTTTAGATTATATTTTGTTCACCTTCGACTGTAGTTCCATACACTGTGGCCGGCACCTTGCCAAGGGACAGAGCCCTAGTTGGCCAGTTCCCTGGCGGTATCCTGAATCCGACCTCAACGTGGTGCCACGGTGGCAACGTTGTGTTCCCTTACTCCTCCGGGACGGAAGGGAGACAGCGGCTAACGGGATTCAGTTCTTAGAATCGATGTTTAGAACTACTGTTCCTGTAGCAAAGTCCTTAGTGGCTTCGTGGAAGGACGAGAGGACTGAATATCGAGAACACAGCAGGTCATATCGTACGTCCTCAAAACTTGCCGTAACTTGAGGAGTGAATCTCATCTCACATAAAGAGAATGGAATAGCACGGGTGCGGGGTATCGCCGGGATATATATCCAGAGGTGCACCCTGCGGTTAATCAGGGGTGCTGATATTACTATCAGAGGTACTGATTTGGTGGTGGTCGTGGTAAGCGGAGGAGTCCGTTTGACACTGGGAGTCAGGCCCAATTTATGGGCAAGCAGTTTTTGCTCGAGAGCTGACTTGCTGGGTCCTGCTGGCGTTAAGCCATTAAATGGACGTCGCCTGAAGCTTACAGCAGATTGGTTTAGTTAAATAAAGTTAAATTAGAAGAGAAGGATCGATTTATTTATTTATGAAAAATTTCAAACCCAGGCGCGAGAGACTCTATTGATCTGTCGGGTGGAAGGTAGACGACCAAGAGCTGAAAGATGAGTGTGGTTGGATGTTGAGCTGTGACAGTAAGATGCTAATGCAAATTTTCTTTTATAGGTAGGTGAGGGAAATGGCCGAGTTGCGATCAAACTGGTCTGAGCTTAAGTTGTCTTTCCGTGGCGAAGGGCTGTGTGGTAGAGGGACAAAATCTCTATTCGGAACGGAAACGGCGGGCGGGTTGGGGGTCCCCCCTAACCGATAGGCTTTCAGCCTCAACCTCTCGGGGAGCGCATGCGGCTCTGTGCTCCTCTGTGTCTTTTAGTCCGTCAAAACTCGTGGGAACAAAAATGAATAATCTAAAACTAAAAACTTGCTTTGTGCGTACGACGAGGTGCGACAGGGCGCTACCACGAGTTCTTGACGGAAAGCCCGCTTGCTCCAATGCCGGAGCAGGCTATCAGTCCCCTCCTAAAATGGTTAGGTCAGCGGAAGTTTCTGCTTTGAGGAAAGTTAGGTCAAAGATAGGTGCAGGAAGAGAGCTTGTTTTATGGCAACATAATTTAAATCATGACAATAAGGTCACAGGAGAAATTAGAGAAGCAGTAAAAGAGCACAGGGTGGACTTGCTTCTTATGCAGGAGCCCTATATTTGTGCAAATAAAGGAATAGTTGGTCTAGGATCATTGGCTAAGGTAGCTTGTGCAGAAGGCTCGCCCAGGGCTGCACTTATAGCAATTAAAGGAGACGTAAACATGATCGTACTGCGTCACTTGACCACAGAACACAGTGTCTGTGCTCAGGTGAGCACACCGTGCGGCTCTTTCTATGCGATCTGATGCTATTTTCAGTTTGCAGATCGAGTGGAGCCGCACCTCGATAATCTTGGCTCAGTCCTTGAAAAGTTGAGGGGTGAGCGATATATCATTTCGATAGATGCTAACGCCAAATCGCCGTCCTGGGGAGGTAGCGTTACTGATTCTAAGGGTTTGCTTGTAGAAGAATTCATCGGGCAGTATGACTTGAGGATACTCAACGACCCTGCTCAAGCAGCGACTTATAGTCATGCTGGGAATGATACTTATATAGACTTGACGCTAGTATCAAAGAATATGTGCAAGCACATGAAGCAGTGGAAGGTTTTAGATGGAGTCACAACGAGTGATCATAGGATTATTGAAATCAGGATCTCGGGTAACACCAGATCCAACTTTGGCAGAATGGGCCAGCCTTCCGAGCGAAGGCCTGGGCGGTTTCTTTTTAAGAAGGTGGACAGGCCGCAGTTTGATGGGAGCCTTAAAGCATCACTTGATGCAATTCTGACCAAAGCCCCATTAGAGTCCAATAGGGACATTGAAGATTATGCGAAGAAGTTTACGAATATGATAGTTAGGGCATGTGAGGTGTCTATGCCGAGAAAATCGTGGCAGTATAGAAGCTCTCCATGGTGGACTGAAAGACTAATACAAATCAAGAAGAATAAGATAAGAACTGTTAAGAGGTACCAGAGACTTCGTCGATACGTTAGGAATACTGAAAAGCCGGACATTGAAAAGGTAGTTGAATATATTTACGCTACACAGGAACGTAAGCGCGTCATTAAACAATACAGAATAGAAACACACATTGCAAAGAAAAATAGCTTCAGGAAATTTGTCACCTCAGAAGGAAATATGAACCCGTGGGGAATATGCTATAAATTGCAAGCGGGTAAAATGAAGATAGATCAGGTACACGGAAACATGCGAACAAGTACAGGGTACACGAAAACGGCAGAGGAAACTGCTGAGGTAATGCTCAATGTCCTGGTGCCTGATGCGCCTCTCACTGAATTGGATGAAAACCCTGAGGGCAGAGTTGACGGTGAGTATCCGGCTCCTCTGATAGATGAGCAAGAGTTCACTACGGAGGAGGTGGCTAGAGCGGTAAAGGCTCTGCCTAATGGAAAGGCTCCTGGACCCGACCAAATAGAGGTTGAGGTTCTCAAGATGGCCTGCCCAATTCTGGGAGATGTGCTGGTCGGGCTACTCAATGCGTGCCTAAGAAATGGTGTGTTTCCTGCAGTTTGGAAGCAGGGAACACTCAGAGCACTTTTCAAAGGTGGTGACAAAGATAGGTTAGACCCGCGTTCATACAGACCACTATGTTTGCTGTCTGTGCTGGGAAAGCTGCTGGAAAAGTTAATATTGAAAAAGTTGAATAAGACTGTACTGACTGATGAAAAGCTCTCAGACAGACAGTTCGGTTTCAGAACAGGGCGATCTACGGAGGACGCTTTGATTGATTTCAGGAAAATGATTGACTCCTGTAAGGAGCAATATGTCCTAGGGATCTTCTTTGACATTACTGGAGCGTTTGATAACGTGCTCTGGTCGATGATCTTGAAGGGCCTAAGGGAGAGAGCTTGTCCGGTGAACTTGTATAACTTGATGTCAAGTTATTTTAGTGAGAGGACGGTGACTCTCGCTTGGGGAGGAGGGAAAAAGATTTCTAAGAAGACCTCACGTGGATGCCCACAGGGATCAGTGCTTGGTCCAAGCTGTTGGAACATAGTATTTGATTCCCTGCTCGTTAAGCTAGAAAGAATAATAGGGAAAATGATCATGGCATATGCTGACGATCTATCTGCACTTATAGCTGGCAACACAAGACTAGCTCTTGAAACTAAGGGACAGGATGTTGTAAATTTAATAAGTGAATGGTGCACGTCAGCTGGACTGCAGCTTTCCGAGGCTAAGACAGCAATCATGTATGTCAAATACATACCAAAGTCTTTGATGCCTTTTAGTCAGTTAGCAAGCATGAAAAGTGAGAATCGGGTTCGAAAAGATCAGATGAGCATGCGAAGTAGAAATAAAAAATGTAGCAGCTGCCCAACTAGGAGGCCTGTAATAAAGTTAAATGGTAAGACGATCAAATATGTAAAGTCTTTCAGTCTACTAGGAGTACGCTATAGTGAGAAAATCGGGATACGAACCCACTGCGAAACACTGTCAGAGGCGCTGAGAAGCCTCTTTCATAAGCTTGCTAGAATTGCAAGAAGTAAGTTGGGTTTGAGTTGTAATACTTTAAAAATTATATATCAGGGTGTTTTTGTTGTAAAAGCGACTGATGTCGCCAGGGCATGGCAAGACCTGGCGCATGAAAGTGGAATCCAGATAATAGAGAGAGCCCAGCGCATTGTGTTCATCGGTGTAACGCGGGCGTATAGAACTGTGTCGACTGATGCGCGCCCGGTAATACCTGGTGTGCTACCAATCCGTATACCTCTTGAAAAGCGAGTAGCGCGATCTGCTGTAAGAAGCGGAATTGAAACTAAATTTGGAAATTTAATGATTGCAGCAGGCACGAAGCTGAGCGAATGTAAAGTTAGTATATAAATGGAGGCTTCGCGACTCTGGCAGTCGCACTGGGAATCGGCATTCCATGGCAGGATAATATACGAATTCTTTAGAGATGTTAGAGTTAGATTCGTGTCACGCTGGTTTCCAGACTGCTACATAACGCAGTTTGTCTCTGGTCATAGGGACTTTGCTTCAGGGTTGTTTCTGCGTGGAATAATTGCCAGACAGAAACTTTGTGATTGCGGGTCTGAAGAGGCAATGCCTCATATACTTTTGGATTGTCTCCTTTATCAGAACAACCGGGTGGCGCAGTGGTCGGTGTTGGAGGTCGATCAAAGAGTGTGGCCGAGAGTAGCTAGCCATTTGGTTGGTGAAAAAGCTCGCCAACTTTTTAAAAAATTCGCCAGAGATTTCCTTCTTTTTAAGGACAAAACTCAAACATATTCGCATATATGTGAGATCTTAGCAGCTGGTTGGTCGAAGCCGTTTTGGGGATCGGGTTTGTCCTGGAAATTGTCCGAGACCTAGAGATCTTAGGCAGGTTCATTATCATCATTACCAATTCATAATTACCTTACATCCTCCAATAAAAATATGAATCGAAAGCAAAAAGGCGAAGCGGTTACTTGGTCATTTGCTTGCAAATGAACAAGTAAAAGTTTGGAACAGTACCTCCTCGTATGGTCCCTGCTGGTACCACTTTTAGGTTCAATTGTGCGTCTGCGAGTGGTCTTCTTGCTCAATCTGTAAATCGTGGTTGAACTTTTTGAGCTGAAGCTTCCTAGCTTTTAGAAATCTATATAAATTATGGAGACTTCATAGCTATTAGGTTAGGATATTTAATTTTCACCAATTAGAATATTCTCTTGACTACAGAGTCGGACTTAAGTCGCAGCTTGTCTTAGGTCACCCTCAAATTTGCCTCCTTTTCCAGCTCGCCACAGGCGCAAAAATCACTCCTACGTGTGAAATTTCCTTGTACAGTTGGCCACAGCACCAAAAATCACCCTCGCGCAAAACATTCCCTTGTCTAGCTTTCCGCAGTATCAAAAATTATCCATAACTGAAAAAAAAACAACTTTTTCAGCCCTCCTTAGATTTAAAAATAACCCCTGAGTATAAAATCGCCTGTCCAGCTCTTTCCATCCTCAGAAATAACAGAAGTGATAAATACTTCTGCCGGCATTTCACAGCCTAAAAAATTACACCTAAGTTTCAAGTCTCTCCGCTTAGCTTCGTAATGATGAAAAAAATTTCAAGCTGCCGTATCGCCCACAAAAATTTTCCGCCTCAAGCCGTTAATTTTTGGCCTCTGGTGTGAATATGACTGTGCGTAAATAACAAATTTGTATCGTGTATAATCTTTATAAGTTCATTCAAATACGGAAAATGTTGTTTTTGATTTCAGTCGAGTTTTTAAAAGACATGTCGTATATAGCTAAACCAACGTCACCAAGTCATGAGCATTTTTTTTATTTTACTTTGTTATGTTTAAAAGAATATGCAACTTTTTTTCAAAGTTTGTAGTTGAAATTTTGAATTACTTCAATTCTTTGTTATGTTTCTTGAACTGACCAAATCAACTGTCTGTATCATTGTATACTATTTATTTTAAACGGAAAAAGATAAAAAAAAAGGAGCCACAGCTTCATCCACTTCATCCATTCATAAACGTGGGTTTCTCGAGAACAATCGTTTCGAGACAGTTCTGAGATATTATTCGAGAATGCTGTTTTTCACTTTTTAATAATTGGGTAATCAAACATTCAAGCTAAGAAGGAAAATTTTGTAAAAGAAAGTTAAGTATTAAATCCAAACAGAAGAATTTTTTAGCCAGAAAGGCGAATATTCGACCAAAAAAATGAACTTTTAGCAAAAAGGTTTAATTTTCAACCAAGTCGTTGAAGTTTCAGTCGAGAAGATTATTTTGTACCAGAAAAGATAACTTCACAATAAAATGCATAAATCAATCCAAATGTTCAATTTTCCACCAAAGACGAACAATGTACAACCAATAATGCAATAGTTGAATTTTTAGTTTGAAAAGTCAATTTTCAACCAAATAGTTTAACCTTCGGCAAATAAATTGAATTCTTTACAAATTGGTTATAATTATAACCGGGTAGTGGAATTTGCAACCAAAGAAGGTTAATCGAAATAATTTTCAAACAAAACAAAAAACGAATTTTCAACAAAATAGTTCAATCTTATACCAACTAGAAGAATTTTTAATCAAAAGAGATGAATTTTGAATAAGTACATAATTTCATGCGCAGAAATTACTGAGAGTTCTTGACAAAAAAACTGGAATTCGGTGATACACTCCTAATTTGAATATTTGTCGATTTCTACTACGTACCAGTGAATAAACAGATATGCTTTTTATCAATATACTGGTCATTTTAATGAAACAGTAGCTTAACAACAGTCGGGAAATAGCTGCTTGCTCAACAATAGTTGACTCTTTCCACAAAATATTTCAATATTTCAGGATTTCAGTAATTTTGGAAAAATGGACCAATTTTTTGCCGATTTCAGTTACTAATTCATTAGTCAAATTTTCTTGTCTAGTATCTACGTATCAGGCGTAAAACCTTTGAGAGATTTTTTTAAAATGAAGAAGGTAAGGCAAATGAAGTAAGGTGAAAATGTTACTAAAAATGACATCCTCTGATTTGAGGGAATGGTCGACAGAAACTCGAGGATCTTGGAAGAGTCGAGATGGGTCAAAAAAGCTGTTCGCTTTTCTGACCCACCTCTCAGCTTAAGCTGAAAAAACATGTTATCATTTTTCTTTTGAAACAAATTTTTTTCCTTATCAAGCAGTTTTGGTATTTATGATTTTTTCCGTGATTTTGAAACAACAAAAATTTTCTTCTAAAATGCAAAAGACAGAATAACAGGTTTCTTTGCTCCAAGCTGGAGAAATTTCATTCCATTTTTTTTTCTTTTTACTGAAAAATCTTTTTTTTTTTTAAATTTAACTCTTGAGTTAAAAAACGCTACTATTATGTTGAAAATTCGTTCTTTTGGGTGAAAAATTAAACTATTTTGGTAGAGAGTTGAAATATTTGGTTGGAAATTGAACTATTTGGTTGAAAATTCAACCATTCGGTTGAAAAATAATATGTCTGGTTTCAAATGAATGCTTTTGTTCTATATTCACATTTCCGGGTTGAAAATTCTATTGCTGTGTACAAAAATTGCTTTTTTGTCTTGATAATTCAACAATTTGGTCGAATTTTTTTCTCTTTTGACTCAGGAATCTTTCTGGGTTGATAGTTCAGCTATGTGGTTGAAGATTTAAGTGTTTTATTGAAAAATCGTCCTTTTTGGTGAAAAAATCGACTATTTTGTTACAACGTCTAAATATTCGGTTGAAAATTAAACTATTTGATATAAAATACAACTAGTTTGTTGAAAGTTAACTGTTTTGCTAAAAAATAGTACTTTTGGGTTAATGGCTCTTCTTTTTTGTTAAAAATTCGTTTTCCTAAGATTAATTCGACTGGATTTTATTTCAAATTAAAATTATTTTTAGCTGGACCACTTTCTGACAAATTTATTTTTCATGGAAACGCATTTCATTGTTTGAAAATTAAACTATTTTCTGGAAAATTCTTTCTTTTGTTTAATAATTTTTTTTTTCTCACAAAATATTAATTATTTATTATATAGAACTGAGGAAAAATTATAAAACAGATGATTTTCACATTGTTAATTCATTATTTATAAAAAAAATGATTGAAGTGTTAAATTTTGCAAAATATTATTATTTTATGTTGGAACTGCGAAAATATAATAACAATTTCTAAAGTCCTTCATTTATTTCTCTTGTTTCGGTATGGTGATCCTCAGTAATCTTCCCGCTTCTACTATGTTTATTTTAAAGAACAAATAAAGCATGTCATTGAATAGAACTCATAAAAGTGAGTACATACAGCAGACATTTGTGAAGTCGCATTTCACACGTAGTTCTTGAAAACCTGTTAACGTTTTCATTTTTGTGTTATTATAACAATAAAAAAAATGAAAATAAATGCCGCCGTTCCACTTATCACGTTCGTGGCTTTCCTTCATGTCCATCGTGAGTTTAATACAATATATAATTAATATGTGTAACATATTTTGCATGTACGTTTTGAATATGTTTATTTGAGGGTATCAAGTTTGAATTGTACGTTCCTAAAATTTTTCTAATCACTGAAAGCTTTGTAATTTAAATACGTTCTATTCAGCTTTTGATTTTCTTATCCGTGAAAGATAAGGCATATCTAATAGATATTTAATTTTTCAAATCATTAATAAGTTTTCACGCTTTTGAAACCCTGACAGATAAAAAACTTTCAAATGAAAAGTCTTTAACTTAAAAATGTTTTAATAAAGTATAATAAGACTTTTTTAGTTCCAATTGATAGAGAAATGAGGTTGTCTCATTATTATGTCAGCCTTGGCAGCAAGAACGTTGAATTAACAAAACCAGATTTCTCGCCAAAAACTTTAGACTTTAAATTTATTATTATTATATCAAACTACATATTATTATGTATAATTAAAAAATAGGTGGAAAACCACCTACTGATTCAGCCAGTGACAATTTCAATAGTTCACTTCAAGGCAGAGTAAAACCTTGGTAAATCACACCTATTATTTTGAGAGATATTAGGTTTTGAAACCAAAGTTCGGCATCCGAGTGAAAAGGGCCTTTAATACCTGTTCTAATTTAGGAGATATTCGCGTTTTTCGAAGTTGAGGTTAAAATTACTATTTTTGGGTTTAAGTAGGACCTATAGTGAATTAATTGGGGCTATACCCATATCCAAACAGTGACCGAACGTAGGTATATTTCATGTTCGAAGGAAAAATATAACATATGTGATTATGTCACTCGCCAAGTTTAGATGCTTTTTTTCGAAAAACGGTTTTTCGATTTTCCAAACTCAAAAATGCTCTAGTGACTCGTTTTTTAACTAAGGGGGTTCATTTTCGGCCCAAAATTTTGGAAATTCATCCAACTGTATGCTCCTATACGTAACTTTATTCCGGTTGGAAGGACCCTTTTCATACGGATGCCCACAATTTACAAAATAGCTCACTTTGCGTCCTGGAAAAAACATCAAAATCTGTCTGAAAGAAAAACTTTCCGCATAGCGGTCTTTTGTCTTCTGAATTATTTGAATCACTTAACTATCCACCATGAATTATTTTCTGCATAAAATTGTTATTTATAGAGGTAAAAAAATTTTCTGGGGACTATGGATCGAATACAAAAGCTCAGTGGCGTACACTTTCAAAATGATTAAAAATGAATCACAAAATTAAACACTGAATTAGCATCGACTTCCTATCGAACAATATAGTGCATTCAGATTTATTATGTAAAAAAATGTAATTTGTTCCAAAAGGAAGGTGT
>JAWWEA010006609.1:0-11163 GCA_035222095.1 Andricus quercuspetiolicola | reverse complement strand
TCATTACCTGTCCCTATCTCGCCCTCAGTAACTCAACCAACTCCAAGATTGTCCAATAATTTAACTTAACCACTAGCTGCTTCTGAGAAACCTTCCATAGGCCAGGCGACTTTTGCGGAGTCTGCATCTCCTCCCTATATGGCCTTTCTTGAAAACAGTGTCTAGGGCAGGAATGTTGGTAGGTTTGACAAGCTTGATCTGTCCGACACGGCCATCAGTGTCATGGCAAGGCTGTGTCAGATTTTGTGAAATGGGCAAAATCGGGTAAAAATCCTTTACACTGACAGGTAGGATGCAAATAACCTAGTAACCTCCACCAAACTTAAAGGAATGGGATATAACATTCATGTTCCTCCGTCCTTAATTCTAAAGAAGGTCTTTGCTAATGACGTACTTCTCAAGTTCTTCATATGAAAGCTTGTTAACAGAATAACTCCTAAAACTCTTAAAACAATAATTTCGGTGTGGGGATAAACCAGTAATAATGGATCGTTAAACGAATCAATGGAATTTATGTTCTCAGGCTTAGAGATTACACGTATACTGATTATTTCTAGTAATGTTATAGGACAATTGTCAGAATACATTGAGGATCTGTCTCTGCTCAAACTGCGGGGGCAGCATTCAACCTCCTTGAGGGAATACATCGTGTACTCATACGAGTTCGAAGTTATGATGTATCATTTCTGGAACAACTGCGGATACGATAAGGCAGAACGTAGGCTCGGAAACTTCTTCACCTCTTGCCTCCAGCCGCACGCCAGCCCCCTCTCGACAACAAGAACGGCCCCCAGAAATGTATTTATGTCTTTACCTCCAAATTTATTTATTTAGTTGGAATTAGGCCGACTTTAACTTTTAGACGTATAAATTACCATGAACTGCAGGATAAAGGCCACAAAATTGTGAAACTGAAATTCACATAATGTTTGTGTCAAGAGAGGTGAGATAGAATCCCTGATTTAGTAAAACGATCTGGATGTTCTCTGTATCATGGAGACCTTGCTCACTAGGGATCTGATCTTTGAGATTCCGTTGCGCATAATTCTGAGTCCACTTTCCTGTCGTCTTTTATTTGCCTTTCCGGCAGCCTCGATTTGGTCTCTGTGCATCTGGATTGATTCCGATTTTCTCAGTCATTGTGGGGAGTAACACATACTCTGTTGTCTACGAAAAATGTATCAACATAGTGTTTAAGTTTGTGCAAGCTAATGTATCATTCCATGTCTCCTCTAGGGTCACTAATAATTTGAAGCAACCCCTGTGTTGAAGTTGGAATACGAGATGGCTCAGGAGAGAAGGAGCGCTGCCAGAAGAAGATTTCAGGCAAACTAGATGTGGAAACTAAAGGCAGTCTATAGGGTGTTTATAATAAGTTAAAAAGGTTTATCGGATAGGGGAAGTACCAAGTTTCCCGAGCGATCTGTAAGTCCCTTGACCCCACTACTGGCTTAGCCAAGATTTGATGTACAGTTTAAGTTCCTTTCTGCTTGTTCGCAGTCTCCTTACACTGGTGTGACCACGGATCCGGATTCTCCAGTAATGAGAAAATTGTGGGAAGAGTTGGTACACCAAGAAATTCTTCCAGTTGATGTTGAACCAATTCGAGATGTGGATGAGACTCCTTATATAAACCAATACTTCTCCTGTGATAAGTTCTCAGCAGCGCTCTCATCATATAAATTCAAGTCAATACCTAGGATGGATGTGTTCACGAACGTGCTGTCAGCGGTCAGCACGTTAATTAAATAATAAATATTAAATATTAATATTAATGAAGAATAATAAATTATTCTTTTTTGGTTAAAGATACAATTAGTTTGTCGGAAATTCGTATCTTTTGTTGAATTCAACTTTTTTTAAATTCAAAATTGAAATATTTTTTGGTAAATATATTATTACACTTTCCGTGAAGAATTATTCTTTTTTTGGTTAAAGATTTACCTATTTGATCCAAAATTCATCTTTTTGGTTAAAAATTCCATTACTTTGATAGAAGTGGAACTGTTTTATTAAAACTTGATTTTTTTTGATGGAGATTCACAACTTGAGATAAACAGTCATGTTCTTGGGTGAAAATTTACCAATTTGATTGAAAATCGGTTGGAAATTGATGTTTTTAAACTGAAAATTCAATCACTTTACTTTCAGAGAAAAGTTGATATTTCTAGTTAAAAACTCTAAGTTGTCTGATATGCGAATTTACTATTTTTGTTAGCAAACATTTTTCTTCTTACGTAATCCCCACCCCCAAATTGCTACTGAAAAAACTGGGTGTGTGAAACTTTATGGATAATGTTTGAAACGGGGTAAAATCCTGAGGGGGATTTTTGAAGGTATTGGATTCATGTTATTTCAGACCAACCGAATTCTACCACAGTTACCAAATTCCGATTGTAGCAGCAAGCAGATTTTTATCCTTGAAACTGACTGTTGAAATGTAAATATCTCACAAGGACAGTATATTTTTTTGAGCTATACGTAAATCGGAATTTTTGAGATTAATTAACATTCTTTCGCACTTGGGTTTTTTATTTCAAAGTTTATTTGTCCAAAAGGTCTTTTCAATAAATTTTGAGTCGGGTCCTTCAAAAATAAAATTAAAAATCTGCCCGCCGTGCGGGCTCGTTCTCATCGCGCGCCACGTGCGCGGCTCACTTCGCTTGCAAGTTTGAGCGCGCACCTCTTGGATCTTTTTGATATTGAATTTTTTCGTATTTTGCATAGTTAGTCGGCAAAATGGACACCTTCATGAAAATCGTTTTTTCTGACTTAAGGAGTCTCAAAACGTGGAGATTTGATGAAGATTTGATTTGATTTCGTTAGCTTCAATTTTAGTGGCTTTATAGCTTGAGCGCCTGGGGAGCTCCTCAGTGAATTTCCGCTCGTTTTAAGACTAACTTAAAATTAGCTTCAATTATTCAAATTCAGATGTTAGTTAGGTCTCTTTTGGATGTTTGGTCTCAATTTTAAAAGATATTTAGAAGATTTCGAAGTTATGAAAATATTTCAAAAAAATTAAGACAAAACGTAGACATTTCAAGATTTAGAAACAAAATTTCCAAGATTTTTGACAATTCAAGAAAATAAATGGTTTAGCAAAATGCCAAAAAGAACCAGAAAGATTCTTAGGAAACATTTTCAATTCTGAAAGATTTTTCTGAATTTTAGAAATAATATGAATTAGTTTGAAAGATGTTTGAAAATTGGTTCCTTCTGGAAGAAATGTCATAGTTTTTGGTTAAGAATGCAACCCTGTCCTATATGACACCTCGTGACGTCAGCGCAGACACCACACTCTCCTACTGCGCTTAACGCAATATGTGTACGCTTCCTAATAATTAAATTATTAATCTTATTTTACTTCAAAAAACTCAGATCATTTTATGAATTATTAGGATACAGATCAAAGTGTCATAAGTTCTGACGTCGCCGCGTGCCAGTTTAAATATTAGAAAATGGTGAGTAAATGCTCTGGGGCGCCATGCCGTTGAAGGTGTCCCGAAGTTTGGCGAAATCCAAAACCTAGGTTGAAAAAGACTCGCAGAAGTCAATTCTTAGCCGATATTATATTTTTCTTTTTGAACAATTCTTCACTAAATTTTGAAGAAACAAGCGCCCATAATTACTCGCTACGCGCACGTGTAGTTTTTCGATTTAAGGGGCAAACCATTTTTGATATAAAATGAAAATTTCAAATAACTACTTATTTTTTGAGCTTGATTTTTATTAGTTTTTCAGATCATAGAAATAATACTTCCCTAAGTTTCTTCAAAAAATTTGAAATGATTTTGTGTGATTTCAGATACGTCACATCAAAATTTCTACAACAAAAACTTATTTTCAAACAAGCAGTTGAAGTTCCAAACAAAAAGAATAACTTTGAAAAAAATGCAATTATAGTTTGTAATTACAAAAAAAAGATCTGCCTGTGCAAATATCTTCTAAAATTAAAGGTGGAATCAGCGACAAATGTACTTTGGTGATTGTGAATTCTCTTTTGTTAAAACTCCTTCGGCTTTAACGAACACATTCTCATCACGCATCTCGTGCCTATTCAGATATTGCGAAATAATGTACAAATTTTATTTTCCATGATCACTTTAATATTTGCTGCTTATGTTGCATAAATTTTTATTCTCAGCTACCCTAAAAAATGGCTCATTTTAATAAATTTATATTATTGCAATTCATAATATGCATTGGTATTGCAACATACGTATCTTCATTGTCTTGTTTTTATAATTAAAGAAGACCGCATTCTACACAAAAAATTGTTATTAAACGTTTTATGGCAACTTGTGTCGTTTTTCACAGAATTAATTTGTTTACTTTCAATGTTATTTTTTACGATTTAAACCAAAAATACGCATCCTAGCGTGAAGTGGCTTGACAAAAATTTGTAGATATAATTTAGGCGAGAAATTTTGTTAAATAAAATTTTATTGTAGCTTGTCCCGTTTTTCCAAAAAGTTAATTTTTTCATTTTTAATATATTTTTATAACAAGAGTTTAAAACAAACTTATAGATCTTTTTGGTTGAACAACTTTTGTCTTTTCATTCTTTTCGTCTCCTGTGTCGTTTCTGCAAAAATTTGATTTTTTATTTTCAATCTTATTTTTTACGATTAAAAGAAAATCTACTCGTCCTGTCTAAAAATTATTTATAACAAATTTGAATATCATTTTCAAACATTTTTTTAAGGTCAAAATTTTTTGTCTATTAATTTTTTTTCGTACCTTGCATCTTTTTTCAAAAAATTTTCTTTTTTTATTTCACATGTTATTTTTTACGATTAAAACAAAAACCACGCGTCCTATCTAAAAAATTACTAAGGAATAGGTTACTCTTACTAGGATGAGTAACTTTCGTGGATTAATTTTTTTTTATAAGTTGTGTCGTTTGTCCAAAAATTTAATTTTTTCATTTTTAGTTTCGTTTTTTTTTAATAAAACAAAAAACTACGTGTTCTATCTGAAAGTGGCTCATGACTAATTTGTAGATCTTTTTTCGGAGCATAATTTTTGTCAAATCATCTTTTTTGTATCTTGCATGGTTTGCCCGCAAAATAGAATTTTTGATTTTTGATTATTTTTGGTTGCGATCAAAATTTGAATTTTCGATTTTTCAGAAAAATTGAGAAAGTTGTTATAACAGTCTTATAGATCTTTCAAGAAGCAACGTTTTTCTTTTCTTAACTTTTTTTCTTATCGTGTGTTGTTTGGCTTGAAATGTTAATTTTCGTTTTTTTTCTAAACCGCATAATTTATTATTCAATTTGAAGTATTGAAAATGATAGCGTGAGTTTATATTTTTGAACCAGAAATGTATGTAAGTAAGTATGTAAGTAAGTTTATAAAAATTTGAATATAATTATTTCAAACCACAAAATTATAATTGTTTTGAAACAGTTCAAGTTGTTTTACGAAAAAGTTACTCATTATTCACCGCATTTTTCTTATAACCTCCACTTCGTAACAAAGTCGGTAATTTCTCAATAAAAAACGTTTCCAGAGTATAAATTGTGATATCATCTCCACGAAATTTAGTAATTACATTTTTTCCTTGAAAATTGCTCGACTGAAATGTAAATATCTGAGGAGGATAACCTTGACGCATATAATATCAGAGATAACGAATATACGATATATGTGTTAGAAAATCAAATAAAGCACTAGTACATTCATTAGTTACATGGTTACCACAGTCCTTCTTCATTATATTATTCTCTTTTTCATCTAAGTAAAGAAGATGAGAATTGCTTATATTCTTGTCTTATCGTTGTCAATTATCTTCAATTCTATTGGTGAATATAATATTATAACATATCTATCATTTGAAGCACAAAATTTTAAGCTACTCGCAAATCAGAATTCGTGGGATTTAATTAAAATTCTATCACAATTGTTTCTTCATTTTAAACTTTATTTGAGCTTGTCCGAAACAAGTGCGAATTTCATCTGAATTTATTATCAGGAAATCCAAAATGTGTTTATTATAAAAAATGGATTTCGAAAAGTATTCCTCCTTCTACGCAATTCGTGCCATATGGGATGCTACCAACTGTACTCTGCTTACCGAGAATTTTTTTTCATAATCATAAAATACTATCAAAGTCTGTATTGGCATGTATCGTGAAAGTTTATTTTATAGTTTTCATATTTCATTAATATTAATACATTTTTTAAACAATAATTTGAATTTGCTCTCAGCCGTACCCAGAGTCAACGAACATGGACGTGGCAAATTAATGACTCCTTGTTTCTTTATTGTTTATATATGTTTTATGTTTTTTTAAATATTTCTTTTGTTATTTTACTCTTTTCACATCAGAAGCAAAGACACATTTCACTTTTTAAATAGAGGTTCAGCTCTGGTATGCAATTTTTTAGCGGTCTTTTTCCTCAGATGATCTTTTCTGAGGTGTATCATGAGTGGGTCAGAAGTGGCCCCCAAATAATGGGCGGGATCCAAATTTGTAGTTGTTCTCGTGCATTTTCGAGTGCGGTATTCTCTGCAAGATTTAATATCATTATTTCTTGCTTCCTGAGCTTCTTCTGAGAGTTTTCCGGTGGGCAGTGTGGAAGCTTTTATTATTTTTGCTCCGTGAATCAAAATCATATGTATTGAGGCTGGCATGTAAAACCATAGGTACTTGCTGACGGAAATGTCAGCAGTTGCGAAATCGATTTCCTCGAATTTCGAAGGTTCCAGTTCTTCACCAGATGCTAATGCCTGGAGGATTATGTACAAATTTTCTATGAGATCTTTATTAACACCCGTGATTTCGCTAACCATTTCGAAGTTTTGAAAGAATGTCCTCGCAGTGTTGCCGTCCTTAGATGTACCAGATCTTTGTTTTGGAACATCTACAATTATCTTTAACTCCGCTCTTAACTTTTTTTGAATTTTGGCCTTTCTTGCTTCGAGTAGTGCCTTATTTATCACCTTGGCCGCCAATTCTTTGAAAGATAATATATACCCGATATGCAAAATGTACTCTAAGGATCGAATCCATGCGTGTAGGGTTAACAATCCGAATTCAAAAACCCTAACATCTTCTGATTTGGATTTTACCTTCTTAAGATCATTCATCTCTTTTGGACTTGCTTTGCAGACGCAACAAACAGCGCAAGATGGCGTGTTGGTAATCACTGCGCGCACTTTTCCATCGATCATTGTAGATACTGATTTATGATTGATCACAAAAGTTACTTCATTGACTTCAACTACAGTTGAAACAAGATTCTTTATCTGTTTATCAACATTTTTAAATACAGTCAAAGTTTTTTGTTGAGTTTCTTTTGCGAATTCAAATCCTATCAGCCTGAAAGTTTTTGGTGAAGAATGCTTTTCATTTTCCCAATATATTGTTGATTGTTGACAAGTATCCTGTAAGCGAAAAGCAACAAAGGAAAGCCAAAAAAAGGCTCGCATCAGTGATTTTTCCATCAGCGAACTTTTGCTTATATGTGGAGAGGCCAGAAGGTCCGCCGAAGCGTATTGTTTCATACTGAGATCTGGAGAACTTGGAATCCAATATTTGTGCTAGAGCATCATCCCTCGTAAGTGGTATAGGGTGATTACCTGAACATTGTGACTGCGACTGACCCTGCTGATCATGATCTGAGTGTGTGGTATTTGAATTCGATTTCTTTAAAATGTTTTCAATTGCATTTTATTTGGAGCTTCCTAAAGCATCTGAGATATTGTATTCAACTTCGTTCAAAAATCCAGATTGATCCAGAACTTTGTCTACTCTCCTTTTCTTCGTTTGGATAAAGCAATCCTCGAATTTTTGTACATTCTCTGGAGCATACTTCAGACTATCAATAAATGTACGTCGAATTTCAAAATCCGAATATAACCAACATTCGGTTTGCTTCAAGAATTGTTCATTCATGTACAAAGCTGGCCTCCATCTGCTTTTGAAATTCGGTATAAACCATGGAGTTAATTTCAAGTTTAAGGATTCAAGGTCTTTTGTACTCAAATTGCACTTACTTTTGGCAAAATCGGAAAAAAAGATTTGCGGATCCACGTCCTTATTCTCAATTAGCAGCTTGCACAGTTCTTCGTTTTTTGAAGACATGTTCGACACTGACCAAGGAAAAAAAACCTAAAGAATGCGCATACGTATTAGCCTTTCAGAGTGTGTTGTTTCACGATGCTTTTTTGTTTTTCCTCGTTTCGCATAGGCAGCGAACTTCACATTCGCTAACTCGTTTGTTAATCAGTTAAGAAAATAAAACATTTTTATTACTACTTATAACAATTAAAATGAATATGTTCACATAATTTGTATTGATTGCTAATAATTGGCAACATCCTTCAGGTATTCAGTGAGTGTTTGTCAAAAAATCAGTTTTTCGTCACCGAAATTGCTAATATAGTGCTTTTATTGATGTATTTGGGGCATAACAATTACATTCAACAATTAAAAGGTAACATTTATGACAATTTATTATCCCTGAATCTTTACCAGTACTGTATGATTAAGAACAAAATATTTCGAATAAAAAATGTATATTCGGCGAATTTGTTTATATAATTTGTTGAGAGCAATTACAGTAAACAATTAAAAGGTAACATTTATAAAAATTTTGTATCCTCAATGATGTTAATTCATGAAAGATGGAAAAATTGTCAGGGATAAGCAAGGTATTTCAAAACTAGGACTTTGTAGCAACCCTTAGGGAGAAATTTGACAATCCGTTTTTCCCCTCCTGCATATAATACTGCTATTCAAGTTGAAAAATGGGATAGGTAATCCTCTCTCCAGAAGAGAAAATCAAAGTCCAGCAATATATGTCAGAAGAAAATACACAAGGATAATTAATTTCTCTGTTTCTTGTTCTAGAGTTGAGTTCACAATTCGAGTGTTTGCCTAATGGTGAGCCTATTCCTGTTGTTCCTCGTAACGTACCTGCACATTCCCATGACAGAAATCATTCTCCCGAAAGGTCTCTCTCATTTATTTATTTAATTGTAAAAATATCTTATACTAATACATCTATTTTATATCTACTTTTATTATTAGGGCATTTAATACTAGTTTATTACGATATTTCTTAAATATTATCCAAGTATTTATTATAATTGTAAGTAATATTTCCTACTGCCAGATCGCATTCTCCAGCCAGGCCTTCTCCTGCCGAGTCTTCTCTTCGTGGCAGGACCAGGTCTCCTACGGTCATTCGCTCTTTTGTATACGTACTAGGATTTGAACTTGAAGAACTTAGATTTATTCGACTTATTCCCAAAACGAATCCGCACCGGCTATTTGAAATTCGAAGGTACACTTTTCCTGGAGGTGAACAAATTCATGTAAGAGGCGAACATCGGGAGTCTGAACCGATTCCGACGGAAACGCAAAGTGTATTATCAACGTCCAATGGTGATGTATTTGCTATAATAAAGAATAGACAACTTCGTGGAATATTTACAACAAGAGATTATGTACAGAGACGGGTAAAAATAAACATGGAGAGCGGCATCTTTGAAGAAATGACCCCAGATGAAATTAAGGAATCTCCCTTAGGCAGGGGTCGCCTTATTACTAAGAATTTTAAGATCATAAATTTAAAAGACAATCCTGTTCATCCTCATTAAACATGAAAAAATTAACTAAAGCATAATAGTTTTTGTGATCCGAAGAACACGGCAGAAACGTATATGCCAGCCAATGATATTTATCCTTGATCTGACCATAAGTATCTCTGAAAAATATTAGCAAAATCTTTAAAACGGGGATGATTTTACCGTTTGCGTTGAAATTCTAAATATTTACAGACTTACTTGCAATGAAAATATGTTCAATAATTAGCGGAAATTTTTTTCCGTTCAGAAATAGAATGTAACAAGTAACTGAAAATTAAAGTAAGAAGTTTAATCTCTCTTCAATGCCCCATTTTCTCATTTTTGAATATAAAAGAAAAGTTACTTAGAAAATATGAAGATTTTTCAAGAGCATAGAGGAAATAATTCTTTTAAATAAAATTAATGTGGCCATTATAATAAATCCCATTCAAAATACATCAGGTCCCTATTACTTTAAGTCCACAAGTCGCATTTTCAACAAAATAAATTCATTTCCAATCAAATCGTTCAATTTTCAACCAGAAAAGAAAAAATTATGAATCTAAAATGGAATTTTTCAATTCTTCAGTTAAAGCGAATAACTTTACACAAAAAAAAATTTTGAACTAAACAGATAAATTTTGTACCGAAAGCAGAGTAGTTGTATTATCAGTTAGAAAAATTATCAATACAGAAAAAAAGGAACCTTCAACAAAATAGTTCGATTTTTAGCCATAGAGATGAATGTTCAACTAAAAGAAGACATATTTTCCACCAGAAATATAATAGATGAATAAGAGAATTGATAACAAAAGATTTGAATTGTCAACCAAAAAAAGATCAGGGCAATAACTACCCATATCACTGCACAACGGCAAAACCTATTGTACTATACCCTAGAATTTACCAATCTCCCATAAAATGAGTCTTGACCATAAGGGCACTGTTTAATTTTATCTCCATTGTATAAGATAGCCTTTTTCTTTAGATAGTATTTTTTAAGAATTTGTGAATGAGTAAAAATACTTTTTAAAAAAATATAACACTCTTAAAAAAAATAATTCGCATTAATGCTTGTTCCATAATTTTTCATAACTAAGAAGCTAAAAAAAGCTGAAAGTTGTTTTTAAAATTCTAACTTTCTAGCAAGTTACCGTCACCAGCTGATGGTGCCACAGACCAAGAGAGTGTTTTGTTTCGTGCCAAGTTGCCAGCAGCCGGTAAAACAGTGAGTTTCTTATAAAAGATTTATCCTGAGTTAACAAAAGATTTTGTTCCAACCTAAGTTACCATTGATCGGTAAAACGGTTTATTAACATCGGTCGGTAAAACAGAAAAGCCAGGAATTTTTCATGTTAAAATTTTATTATCTATCGGTAAATTAGGAAACAATTTTACCATCAGTCCGTAAAGAAAGGAACTACTTTATCATCAACCGGTGAAGTAGGGAAACATTTTACAATCAGCTGACAAAACAGAATGACCGGTGATTTTTATATTATTATTTTACCTTCAACCGATACGGTAAGGACACATTTTACCATCAGTCGGTAAAACAGGGAGGTTACAGCTAAAATTTTACC
>JAWWEA010006534.1:0-11164 GCA_035222095.1 Andricus quercuspetiolicola | reverse complement strand
CCCCCCACCTTCGAAACCTCAATCTTTAAATAGACTATGTCGAAGAACTTCAAATGCGCTCATATTCACCACCAATAAAAAATTTTTCACCGTAACACTGACCGAGTTATGAGATGTCAAAGGAGGGGGGGCTGGTGAAATTTTCCTTAAAAATAAGGTTTTTCATAAAAATCGGTGAACACTATTTTCAGTTTCAAATGCGCTCAAATGCACCATCAATTGAAAATTTTGCGCCAGTTAATTGACCAAGTTATTAATTAGCGAAAATTGCATGCACTTCCGGGGGCGGGGGGCCTTGAAATGGTCTATGTATTTCGCAAACTAATTAAGGTACCGGGGTTGTGCTTTCTGGTTCACTTTTACGCTAGGGACGTATAAAGCATCAGTATTCCCCGGGCGGAAGTTCAGTGCCGATTACAAAGTTTGGTAACTGAGAACAATTTATTTTTTTTGTGGTGCAGATGAGCGCATTTGGTGGACTTGAGAAACACGCGTACAAAATCCCGATATCTTAATTAGTTTGCAAACTACAGAGACCAGTGCACTAGTGCCCTCCCCCCCCCCCCCATTCGAAGTGCATGCAATTTTCGGAATTGTGTGGGTATGGGAATATTTTACAGACTGGTGCATTTGAGCGCATTTGAGACTGATTTGAATAGCGCAGGTTTCATTCCGATGTGATAACATTTACGCCAGGAACGTATGAAGCGTCAACGATCCCCGGGCGGAAGTGATGTGCCGATTACCAGGTCTTGTAATTGAGTGCAATTCGTTTTCTTGGTGGTGAATATGAACACATTTTAGGTTTTTATAGAACCACGCAAACGAAATCCCGATATCTTAATTAGATTGCGAAATACATGGGCCATTTCACTAGCCCGCCACCCCGCAAGTGCATGCAATTTTAGGAATTGTATGGGAATAGGAATATTTTACAGTCTGGTGCATTTGAGGGCATTTGAAATTGAGTCGAATCATGCTCTTTCGATCTTATTTCACTCAGTTTTTGAAAGTGTGAGTTACTGTGGGTCATCATTTTGAAAATTATTAATGCGTCAATATCTGGTGCATTTTCTAGTTTTTACTAAAGTTTTTGGTGGTGCATATGAGCGCATTTGTAATAGAATATGTTCCGGTTCGGAAAATTCATTTCAAGCTTATTAGTACAAATTTGGCACTAGCATTTCAGTACCCCCCCCCCACCATTTGCCACTAATTAATAAGTTGGTCAATTATCTGGCGCAAAATTTTTAATTGATGGCGCATTTGAGCGTATTTGAAACTGAGAAAAGTTGTCACCGATTATTTTTAAAAACCTTATTTTTAGGGGAAATTTCACCAGCCCCCCCCCTTGATATCTCATAACTCGGGCAGTGTTAGGGTGCAACATTTTTTATTCGTGGTGCATATGAGCGCCTTTGATGTTCTTCCAAATAGTGTATTTAAAAATTGAGATTTCGAAGGTGGGGGGGGAGTACCATTTCAGTCACCCCCAGTTTTAAGACTCGTAATAACTCCTAAAATTTTTTGTCGCAAAACTTTTAATTGGTGGCGCATTTGTAGCGCATTTGAGTCCATACATTTCGGTATCAAAATTCACTGGTGGGCGGGTTAGTGAAATGGACCTTCAGCAAACACGGCATGTACGGTATCGGGGATTAATGAAGCGAATGAAGTGAATTAAGTGAATGAAATGAGTAAAATATGGAAAATAGGGAAACAGTCGAAATAAAATAAATAAAAAATAAAAAAATGAAGGAAATGAAGAAAATAAAGAAAATGAAAAAACTAAAAAAGATTCATAAAACAAAAAAATGCAGAAAATTATGAAAATACAAAAAATAAAAAAAATACAGGAAACACAGAATTGAGTTGACTTGAGTACCATGATAAAAATACGCAGACCTTGTACAGACAGTTTTGACACGTTCACAAAATATATATATTTTTGCATAACTTTTTGATACTTCATCTCATCTCTGAGAAAAACAAGAAGCGTTTTGCATATTTCCTACTTACTGCAGAACCACTTAAAAAGATTCTTTTTTCATCCAAATATACAGGGTATCCCAGACTCAAGTGTCTGCTCTTATATGGCTGTATAGAAATAAAAAATAAATAAATTGGAATTACCTTTTCCGAAAATCAGCTGAAGTTTTAGTTTTTGAGTTATAAAATATTTAGGCTGAACCAATCAGGAGCGCGGCATAAACAGCCGTTGGTGCGTGAGCGGGCGTTGAACGTAGTGTAGTGCCCGCTGTTTTCTGTAGCTAACCCCACCTCGACGCTTGCTTCAATAACACTCTGTTGGACTCTGACTCTCACACACACACACACAACTTTTTATACGGTGCTTTTGATTGGTCCAGACTAAAGATTTCATGGCTCAAAAACTAGACATTCAACTGATTTTTGGAAGAGGAATTTTTGATTTACTTTTTTTTATCTTATACAGTCATATATGTCCGGACACGTGAGTCTGGGACACACTGTATAATATATCGTTGAATTGATTATAGTTCTAGAAATAAATACCCAGACCTTATACTGACAGTTCTAAATTTTCAAGAAATATATTATTCGCCGTACCTATCAAAAAGAAAATTCAAATTTGGATCTAACCAACACCCTTAAGCTTATTTGTTTTTCTAACCCGAAATTTTCTTCTCGTCCACAATTTTTTGTTTGTTTTCTGATGTTATTTGTGGTAACAAAAGGTAGATTTCAAAGCCTGTCTCAATAGGCGTACCTAATTAAAGCGATTCTCAAGATTTTTTTTTGTTTGTTTGCTGTTTGTACCCAAATGTTTTCCTAATCTACATTTTTTTATTTGTTGAGATGTTGCTGCGGGTCTCCAGTGATACACTTTGAGACCTATAACAACTAGCTAACTATTTGGCGTGATCAAAGATGCACTTTAAGACCGGTCTCAATGGGCCCACCTAGTTAGGTCGATTTTCGCGATTTTTATTTTTATATTTTGTGTTTGCTTTTTGCACCTCAATTTTTTCCTCATCGATGATCCCTTTTCAGTGTGTTTTTCGGAGTCGCCAGCGCAATACTTTGAGAACCGTCTCAATGTTCACACCTGATTAGGGCGATTTTCACGAATTTTTTTCAAGGGTTTTTGTTTTTTTTTACCCAAAACGGTTTCCTGGTATACAATATTTTTATTGCTTGATGTGTTGTTTGGGGTGTTGAAGACAAAATTTTAAGACTGGTCTCGATGAGAAAACCTAATTAGGGGTTTCTCGAGATTTTTTTTTGTGAGAGTTTTTATTTTCCTTCCTCGAAGAAATTCCTCATCTTATTTCTTGTCATATTTTTTGTGGTATACAAAGACACATTTTGATATTGTCCTCAATGGGTACACACAATTAGGGTGATTTTTAAGATTTTTTTTTTGTTAAGCGAATTTGTTTTTCTACCTCAGAATGCTCTTCTCATCAACAATTCTTTTTGTTCATTGGCATGTTATTTGGGATGACGAAACATACATTTTGAAGTTGTTTCAACAGATACATCTAGCCAGGGCGATTCTAACGTTTCTCTTTCTTTTTCGGTATTTGTTTTTTGCCCTGAAAAGTTTTCCTCGTCGACAGTTTTTTTCTTTCTTTGATATGTGCTTCTTTTATTCGTCGTCACTTTCCTGTTCTGGCATATAGCTTCAGACTCGTTCAAGTACCTTTTTATGTGTATTCGATTCAGGATCTGATTCACACATTCACAATATACTTTTCTCGGTCTGCCTCTGTGTACAATACCATTTACTTTATTCATCAACATCTGTACTTGTTTTTACAGAATCGAATTTTGAAGGCAGCTCATCTAGAGGTGCTCAACAACGCAAACAGCGTATTCGTACGCCCAGGCTTCCTTCTTCAAGTACGACAAACCAAGCAACCCACCAAACTATTTCGGGTAAGTAACTTTCTTAAATTCTCATGCTGATGAGGAGGTATCAGTTTTGCGTAAAATTTGACTTCGTTGTGTTGCATCTCATTTCCACGTTTCGAGAATCCGTTGAGTCGGAAAAACGATTTTTACGAAGGTGTTTAACTATTCATCTTTCTGAGTTTAGGCCCACGTTTGTAATGCGTAAAAAAAAGAACAAGTTCGTTTACCTGGAAATTTTCACCAATTGTATTATTCGGTGAATTTATCCAATTCTTCAAATGTTCTGTAATCACATAAATACACCGAATTCTCTGAAACTCTCTCCATTTCAATTATTAATCTCAATGCTCCTTATTTCAAATTAGGACTGCTCAAGGGAACATTTCAAATCCGGTCTCAATCTTGCTTTTTGACGAGTTGCTCGGGGTATCCAAAGACACATTTTGAGACAAGCCTTAATAAGGACACATAATTAGGGCGAATTTCCCGAATTTTTTGTTCTTACAGGTGTCCAAAGACACATTTTAGGGCTGGTGTCAATATGCACCCCTAATAAGGACGATTTTTACGACTTTTTCTTTTATTTTGGGTGTTTGTTTCTCGCTCCCAACATTTTTCCTGATCTAAAATTTTAAAATTTTTTTATATGTTGTTTGCGGAGTCCAAAGACACATTTTAAGAACTAATTAGGGCACCCAATTAATACCAGGGTCGTTTGGCACTTTCTAGAATGATAATTATTGAAAAAAAATTATCGTTGCAGACTTTTAGCAGATTCAGTGCAGGGTTTCAAGCAACTTCAAGTTTGGTCTCCCTAACCGAACAGTTCGGTTGCAATAACCAAACTGCTCGCCTAACATTAGTACCCAGAACCTTCTGTTGGCCATAGGAAAACACCTATTAGCAGAATCCGCTTTAAATTGACGAATTTTGAGAACTTGCTGACTTTTAAGTGGCCATTTGTGTTAGTATACGTCAGGAATATTTCGGCATCAATTTTTCTTGAAATATTCATAACTCTGAGAACATTGAACTGATTTAAATAAAAATAGTAGGTTTTATAGATAAAAGTATACACTTTAAATTAGAAATTCCCCAAAAAAATTTTTAATTTTGACCAAAGAAATGATCAAAAAAGTTTTGAATTCAGTTTTTCGTCAAAAAGGCAAAGAATTTCTCTTTTTTTCTTAAGACACATCAATTTCTTATAATTTTACCTTTACTTTAAAAAAATTTGGGGCCACACTTTGAGATGACGAGATAATGTCATTTTAGTGCGACCGCGCGCTGCCACCGCGTTGCTCTTCCGGATTCGCACAGTGGGGAAAGAGCACATTTTTTGACAAATCCGCCTGGCACGTACAATTTATTCAAAGACTTTCAAATTTTTCGAAACCTGATAAAAATTGCGGTAATAACTAACTAAAAATTATGCTCAGTCGGTTAGATTAACAGAAAAAATGAGCTATCTGAGTCAGTTCAGCTTGCCTCTCACATATCGGGGTGCTTTGTGAGTGAGCTAGCTCCCTTTGCCTCTCACTGATCACGTTTTCATTTAAGGACTGAGCTTTTTCAAAGCGAATCTTTGAACATCGAGCTTTTCTGTTGTGATCTTTCTCAGAGCAGAAAAGCAACTTCATATTGGGCGAAGCTTCAGTGCCCAATTCATACAAATCTTTGTCTGGCAAGATTCTTTTGTTGATGGGACCCTGTAAGCTAGCTCGTCCAGCTTCTCGCTTGAGAGTTTCTCCAATACTATAGCATGCACTTTTACCATGAGACGTAGTAAAGAACTTCCAGCGTGCCTCAATTTCAAAATAACTCTGATGATATGCGAGATTGATGAAGTTGCTCTTGTTCTTGCATTGAGATGCTGCGCCGTCTGTAAAATAAATTATTTTTCCGAACGCAATTATAAAATGGCCTGTTTTCATGCCTTCATGGACAAACGCAAAAGCACGCGTTTAGGGCAGTGTCTAACGATGCGTTCAATAAATTACAAAATGTGCGTTCAGTAAGCACGGCCTGACGTCAGATTTGAAAAAGAGCTCGATTTTTTCACGTCTTCGTATTTTCGTAATGCTTGAGAGAGGCCCTGGTTGACAAAGATAGAAAGAGAAATTTATAGCGCATTGGTGATTCGATGTTTTTAACGAGGAGTGTAGCGTGTTTCCATCGTCTGATACATTATACTTTGTGGTCTCATTTACGCTCGTTAGAACAAAACGCAGTAGAGCTCGTGCGCACCTTCACCGACTCAAAACGAGACTTTGCATTTTTCCATGAAGACAAAAACATTGCGCTCGTTTCACAACAAAGTCGTCAGTCCACACTAGTCACGAAATGTAGTATATCGAACTTGTGTGTGCTTTGACTCCAACTCAGATATAATTCTCTTTATAAAAAGATGAACTGCGCTAGTATTATGTTCTAGATCTTCCGAAATAATTGCATAATTTTTGCAAAAAACTTTGTCGTCCTTCGTAAAGTACACTACTACGTGATGCACAGTAATTTGTTTTCAACTCCAATATTCCCTCGGTATTGCGTCTTGAATTACAGTTTCGTGATTTTGCACAAAATCAAAGAGTATTATAAACACCCATGCTTCAAGAGAATCTTTGGAGTCCTTCAGAAGTTGGCTTTGCCTTTTTGCAATGAAGCTAGGTTTAAGAAGATCGATTAGATCTTTATCGAGTTTCTCTAAATACATTGTAGGTAACCTTTCAAAAAAGTTGTTTTCAAAAAGATTTCGCACTATTTCTATAAAGGGCTTTACACCTGGACAAGATCTGTATAATCCTAAATAACGGGCAGGCAATTTAGGATAGCAAATTATTGAAGACAATATTGTTTTGTCTGATGCTAGAAAATCAATGTTTTGTCATGAGAAACAAGCTCACTGAAATTTGCTACATGAATCAATAACCTTGTATTTTCATGGATTTTGCAAATACAAATGGAATGCGTTCAGCTAGCGACAGCAAAAAAGCACTACTTAAGCTGCAATTTGGCAAACTTTGAAAAGCCAATTTTAAAGTTCGGAAACTTTTGCTTGAAGCTTGCATAAACTTCTTTCAGGTTTTCAAAAATTAAACGTTTTCGTATTGGTTTTTTAGAGCCCTCGTCTTGTTTCACAGAGAAACAGCCTTTTTTCCCAGGTAATGGTCGACTCACGTCACATTCACAGTAAAAGTCTGTACCAATTTAAACTGTGTTTTCTGATAACTTTTTACCTGTCCTAGGGTTTAGGGATGATCCAATACCAGCTTTTGTGTGCACTGGCACAGCTTTACGAGCCAAACTGTAGGGCAGTGCCAACTCATATGTTATTCTCCAAATTCCCCAACCCTTTGGTAATATGGTCAATAGTTGGACTGCATAGAATCTTTTTGTTTTTTTATTCAATTGTACCTTAATTTCGTTGATTAAATCTTTTACGTATTTATCAATAGTATCAACTTCAATGTATTCAAACACCTTTTTCAATTGTACATTGAGAGTTGCCTGGATCTCCATTACTTTCTGAGTTTGTGCAGTTTTTGTTCGAAGATCTCTACTTCTAACAATGGAGGAAATTCCTAATATCTGTGGGATTTCATTTAATTTGAAAATATCTTCTTCCTTTCCGGCATCTCCTTCTAACTCCTAAAAAAAGCCGTTATCAAATTCAGGTGAATCTCCAACCAATTTGGAATTCATTACTTCAGGAAAGTCTTGAGCAGATTGAGTTGAGTGATCTACTTGATCATCAAAAGAAGAAGAACCTCTCTGATTTTCGAATTCTAATCGACATGTGGTACAAATGTATTTGTCTAAGCCAGAGGAAAACGTTTCACTAATTAATTGTGAGACTTGACGGTGTTTTTTTATGTCGACTCTACTGTGTGTCCGCTTTGCAAAGGAATTAAAACAATTTATTCGCGCCGCCTTTTGTTCAACAATTACATAAGCAAGGCTAAAAATGACAGAACGTGAGTTTTAGGTTGAGAGGATTTTTCTTAGTCTCAAAAGCAATAGTTTTGCAGCAATAATTGAACGTCTGGAGTCCATAACGTCCTTAGCGCTCGGACTCGCTATCCCAGTACCCCGTCACTTCCCGAAACGCGGAAAAATTTCCTAAAATGATCCACTTGAGAAATTCACTGCAACAATATATAAACAAATGAGGTGACAAAATTGGCCATCTCAGCTTTGTGAATCTTTATCTGAAAGAAAACATACAGAAAATCACCCCCATAAGTTTGTTTCATAGGTTCCTGGAAAACTCCCATAAGTGATAAAATGGGTCTTGCGAGTTTTCAGCGATAATTATAATTTTTTGAGGTATTTTTGATGAAAATTGCTGTAAATATATGAAATACTACATCATTCTCAAAATAGGATGCTTCCATAGATTGTTTGAACAATTTATTGTTGTTTTTAGCAATTTTCTCTTAGAATAGAGATAGAAAGTCGCGGTTTTTTCCAAAATTTTCTACTTTTTTAACATTTTTGTTTAGGCTGGGGTAATACGTACTTAATTTTAACAAAAATGATTATTTAAAAAATTTATTATTATTGTCAATATTATTCAATTTGAATAATGCTAGAAAATTGCGGTTTTTCTGAGATAATCAATTTTTTGTCCGACTTCGAATAAGAGTGATGTGGATAATTAACAAAAGTTGAAAAATTATTTTTTAAACAATTTATTATTATTGTTAATGATATTCACTTTGAATAATACTAGAAAGTGGCGCTTTATTCTGAAATTTTCAGTTTTTTGTCCAATTTCCGATTGTAACAAGGTGATAAGTTTATTAAAGTTAGAAAATTAATTGTTTATACAATGTATTGCTATTGGTAAAGATACTGAATTTGAATAATGCTAGAAAGTTGCATTTTTTTAAATATTCAACTTTTTGTCCACTGTGTGTTCAGAGTGAGGTAATAATTTAAAAAATCTAACAAACCTTGTTGACTCAACAAATTATTATTGTTTATAACTATATAAACAGTCCATAACTAAAAAGTCAAATAAAAACTAAAGATCTAAGAAAAAAGCAGCTTTCTAGCATTATTCTATGAGAAGATAGTTATAAACAATAAGCATGTTTGAAAATTTCATTAAATATTACCTCAGTAAGTGAAAAGTGGACAACAATTTAAGGATTCAAATGAAACAGTAACTTTTGAGTACTTATCTAAGAGACGATAGATTTACTACTTTACGGAATGAAAAGTGGGTAAAGAGTAAAACATTTCAGGAGAAATCGCAACTATTTAGCATTACTAAAGAAAAAGATAGTTATAAACCGCAACTTCCTACCTTCATTCAAATTATCATTTGCAATAATAATAAATTATTTCAACAATTCATTTTTTAAGTTTAATTACTTACCTACCTCATTCTAAGTGCAAAGTAGGCAAAAATTTGATTATTTCAGAAACAATGCAAATTTCTAGCCTTAGTCAAATTGAATATTATTAACAATAATACGGCGTTGTTTGAACAATCAATTTTCTAACTTTAATTAATTGTTACGCTTACTCTAATTATAAATTGTACAAAAAACTGACAAAAAAAATGAAAATTTCTAGCATTATTCAAATTGAATATTATGAACAATTATAAAAAATTGTTTGAACAAGTATATTTGTTGGAATTTATTAGGTATTACCTTATTAAAAATTGGAAAAAAGGAAAATTTTTGAAAAAACTTAATAAGAGTAATTTCTAGTTAGTTATTACATCGATTTATGTCAGGTTTTAAAAAATTCGAAAGTCTTTAAATAAATGGTAAGTGTCGGACAGTTCTGTCAAAAAATGTTCTTTTTCCCCACTTTGCGACACTGGGAGAGCAGCGCTGTGTCAGCGCACGGTCCCACTCAAGTGACATTATCTCGTGATCCAGAAGTGTCACCTTCAATTATTTTAAAGTGGCAGGTGAAATTGTGAGGAATTGAATTCTCTTAACAAGGAATGAGGAATTTTTTCCCTTCTTGACGAAAAACAGAATTCAAAGTTTTTTTGGACCTTTTTTTGGTCGAAATTAAAAAAAAATTTTTTTGATAAAATTAATTTAAAGCGTATACTTTTATGTATAACGCCTGCAATTTTCATATTTTAGAAATCTGGATATTTCAAAAAAATGTGATGCCAAAAGTCAACATGGCGTAACTCTGAAATAAAAGTCGAAACAAATCAATCTAAATTAATTTATGGAAGTATCAACTAATTGAACTATGGAGTATCGTGCGGACTCCGCACAGTTAGAGAAAGATTTATTTTATGTTGGAGATTGATTTTTGTGCATTGCAAAATATGCAGCACCACAATACATAAGCTTGTATAAACGGAACTGCAACTTCTGCAGCGCGCTTTTCTTACTGTATGTGCTAGAAATAAAAATATCATACTGTTCCACCTTTTTTTACAGAATCACCTTTACATGGCTACCCGCCTGAAGATCACTGGCCCTCGATAACTGGACAACCTATGGTCTTGGGTAGGTGACTTTTTATTGATAACTCGTTAGAGATACGTGTTTATTCAAATAACTCGTACGTTCCGAGATAAAACTGTCATCATATTGCCTGTTTTGTTTCGAGCTACGTGAATATCTTTTTTACCAAACAAAATTATTTGTCTGCAAGATTAGTTGAAGTTAGTCACCTAATTAAAGTGGTTTTAACAATTTTTTATTTTTTGGTATTGGTTTCTTGCTCCAAAAAATTTTCTTCATTCACAATTTTTTTGATTTTTGGATATATTGTTCAGGGTGTCCAAAGACACATTTTAATACCTGTCTTCATAGGTACACCTAATTAGGGTGATTTTCGCTCATTTTTTTCTTTAGTAGTGTTTTCGTTTTTCTGCTTCCAAAAGTTTGACGCGTCTACAATTTTTTTCTTTTTTCACATGTGGTTTGGTGTATCCAAAGACACATTTTAAAACTAGTTTTAATCAGCCCTATCCGAATCTGTATTTCAGCTAGAAAAGTTTCGGTCCATTTTGCTATGCGTTTCTATGTGCGAAATTCTGACGCATGGCGGCGCTTCTCGCACGTGGCCGTATTTTAACATGCAGCTAGACTGGAATTTTTTCGCAAAACTATAATATTTCATAAAATGTAAGCTTGAAATGTTTACCAAAGTGCCCAAATTTAAAGCGGTGGATTCAAGTAAAAAAAAGTCATAATTGAGTGCGTGAAAAAAATGTAAATATGGTGAAGTGCATTGTTCCAAACTGTCAATCCGGCTACCATTCGAGTTGTTATAACGG
>JAWWEA010006464.1:0-11164 GCA_035222095.1 Andricus quercuspetiolicola | reverse complement strand
AGGCACTGTCAAGAGGTGTTATACAAAAATTTAAAACACGTCTTTCTATTTGCGAACGATAGACCAAATTGCGAAAACCACCGAAAACTGACGTTTACAAGGAAATCGGTTAGTTATCACCCACAACGAAGAGGCCGTGACTTGTTTAACCCACCGTATTCGAAAGGCACTGTCACGTGGTGTTAGAAAAAAGTTTAAAAAACGTCTTTACATTGGCGGACAATAGCTCAAATTGCGAAAGACCGCCGAAAACTCATGATTACAAGGAAATACGGTGAGCTATCTCCCAAAACGAAGAGGCCGTGACTCTTTTAATCCACCCTATTCGAAAGGCACTATATGAAATGTTAAAAAAATTCAAAAAACGACTTTCTATTTGCAGAAAATAACTAGAATTGCGAAAAACCGCCGAAAACTCATGTTTACAAGAAAATAAGGTAAGTTATCTCCTAAAAACGAGGAGGCGGTGACTTTTTTAATTCACCCTATTCGCAAGTCACTGTCAAGTGGTGTTAGAAAAAATTTAAAACGCGACTTTCCATTTGTGGAAAATAGCTAAAATTGCGAAAGACCGCCGAAACACATGCTTAGAAGGAAATACGGTGAATTATCTCCCAAAACGAAGAGGCGGTGACTTTTTCAACCAACCCTATTCGTAAGACACTACCAAGAAGTAGAAGAAAAAAAATTTTAAAAACGTCATTCCATTTGGGGACAATTGCTAAAATTGCGAGCAACCGCCAAAAACTCATGTTTACAAGGAAATCGGTGAGCTATTTCCCAAAACGAAGATGCCGTGACTTTTTTAGCCCACCAGATTCGCAAGGCACTGTCATGAGGTGTAAGAAAAAGGTTTAAAAAACGTCTTTCCATTTGCGAGCAATAGCTAAAATTGCGAGAAACCGCAGAAAACTCATGACTACAGGGAAATACGGTGAGTTGTCTCCCAAAAACCAGGAGGCGGTGACTTTTTTAGCCCACCCTATTCGCATGGCACTGTCAAGAGGTGTTAGAAAAAAATTTTAAAAACGTCTTTCCACTTGCGGACAATAGCTAAAATTGCGAAAAACCACCGAAAACTCATGTTTACAAGGAAATCGGTGAGTTATCACCCAAAACGAAGAGTCCGTGACTTTTTTAACCCACCCTATTTGAAAGGCACTGTCAAGAGGTGTTAGAAACAAATTTTGAAAACGTCATTCCATTTGGGGACAATTGCTAAAATTGCAAGAAACCGCCAAAAACTCATGTTTACAAGAAAATACGGTGAGTTATTTCCCAAAAACGAAGAGGCGGTGACTTTTTTAAACCAACCTATTCGTAAAGCACTGACAACGGGTGTTAGAAAAAAATTTAAAGCACGTCTTTCCATTTGCGGAAAATAGCTAAAATTGCGATATACCGCCGAAAAATAATGTTTACAATGAAATGCGATAAGTTATCTCCCAAAAACCAGGAGGCGGTGACTTTTTTAACCAATCCTATTCGAAAGACACTGTCAAGGAGTGGTCGAAAGAAAATTTAAAAACTTCTTTCCATTTGCGTACAATAGCTAAAATTTAGGAAACCCGCCGAAAACTCATGTTTACTAGGAAGTCGGTGAGTTATCTCCCAAAACGAAGAGGCCGTGACTTTCTTAACCCACCAGATTCGCAAGGCACTATCAGGAGGTGTAAGGAAAAAGTTTAAAAAATGTCTTTCCATTTGCGAACAATAGCCAAAATTGCCAAAAACCACCGAAAACTCATGTTTACAAGGAAAACGGTGAGTTATAACCCAAAACGAAGAGGCCGTGACTTTTTTAACCCACACTATTCAAAAGGCACTCTCATGAAGTTTTCAAAGAAATTTCAAAAACAACTTTCCATTTGCGGACAATAACTAAAATTGTGAAAAACCGCCGGAAACTCATGTTTACAAGGAAATCGGTGAGTTATCTCCCAAGAACGAGGAGGCGGTGACTATTTAACCCACCCTATTCGCAAAGCACTGTCAAGTGGTTTAGAAAAAAATTTTTAGAACGCCTTTCCATTTGCTGACAATAGTTAAAATTGCGATAAACCGCCGAAAACTCATGTATACAAGGAAATCGGTGAGTTATCTCCCAAAACAAAGAGGCCGTGACTTTTCTAACGCACCCTATTTGAAAGGCACTGCCAAGTGGTATCAGAAAAAAATTTAAAACACGTCTTTCGATTTGCGGACAATAGCTAAAATTGCGATAAACGGACGAAAACTCATGTTTACAAGGACATACGGTGAGTTATCTCCCAAAACGAAGAAGCGGTGACTATTTTAACCCACCCTATTCGAAAGGCACTATCATGAAGCGTTCAAAAAAATTTTTAAAACAACGTTACATTTGCGGACAATAACTAAAATTTTGAAGAACTGCCAAAAACTCATGATTACAAGGAAATACGGTGAGTTATCTCCCAAAACGAAGAGGCCGTGACTCTTTGAATCCACCCTATTCGAAAGGCACTATATGAAGTGTTAAAAAAATTTAAAAAACGACTTTCTGTTTTCAGAAAATAACTAGAATTGCGAAAAACCGACGAAAACTCATGTTTGCAAGAAAATAAGGTAAGTTAGCTGCAAAACCGACGCGGCGGTGACTTTTTTAGACCACCCTATTCGCAAGGCACTGTCAAGTGGTGTTGGAAAAAATTTAAAAAACGACTTTCCATTCGCGGACAATAACTAAAATTGCGAAAAACCGCCGAAAACTCATGTTTAAAAGGAAATGCGGTGAGCTATCTCCCAAAAACCAGGAGGTGGTGACTTTTTTAGCCCACCCTATTTGCAGGGCACTATCAAGAGGTGTTAGAAAAAAATTTGAAACACGTCTTCCCATTTGCGAACAATAGCTAAAATTGCGATAAACCACTGAAAACTCATGTTTACAAGGAAATAAGGTGAGTTATCTCCCAAAACGAGGAGGCCGTGACTTTTTTAAACCACCCTATTTGAAAGGCACTGTCAAGAGGTGTTAGAAAAAACTTCAAAACACGTCTTTCCATTTGCGGACAATAGCTAAAATTGATAAAAAACACCGAAAACTCTTGTTTACAAGGTAATCGGTGAGCCATCTCCCAAAACGAAGAGGCCGTGTTTTTTTAAGGCACCAGATTCTCAAGGTACTCTAAAGAGGCTTTAGAAAAAAAGTTTAAGAAACGTCTTTCCATTTGCGAACAATAGCTAAAATTGCGAAAAATCGCCGAAAACTCATGTTTACAAGGAAATAAGCTGAGCTATCTCCCAAAACGAGGAGGCGGTGACTTTTTTAACCCCCCGTATTCGAAAGGCACTGTCACGTGGTGTTAGAAGAAAATTTTAAAAACTTCTTTCCATTTGCGGACAATAGCTCAAATTGCGAAACACCGCTGAAAACTCATGATTACAGGGAAATACGGTGAGTTATCTCCCAAAAACGAAGAGGCGGTGACTTTTTTAACCCCCCGTATTCAAAAGGCACTGTCAAGTGGTGTTAGAAAAAAATTTAAAACACGTCTTTCCATTTGGGGACAATAGCTAAAATTGCGAAAAACCGCCGAAAACTCATGTGTACAAGAAAATACGGTGAGTTATCTCCCAAAACGAAGAGGCGGTTGTTAGAGTTAAGGATGGATCTAGGCAGCGTAAATGATAGGAAAGTCTTCCCGAAAACTGTATTTATTGAGAATAATCAAAATAGCTTGTGAGCAACGCGCGACTTCCGTGAAGCTGGGAAGATGACTAACCTAAACTCACAATCGAGTAATGATGTCGCCACTAGTGATGAGGCGGGACTCGTTTAAACCAAATGAACCCAAATTATATATATGACACTTCCCCTCGAGTCCTGAGTCACAGAGATTACAGAAATGGTTTATCGGTTCTCTACAAACATTCCGGCCGCTTTCGTACACCAATCGTGTTTACACCTAGGTAGTCCTTTGGTCAGAAAATCTGCAATTTGATTCTCGGTAGATATATGTTTCACAACAAATGATTTGTCTTTAGGCATGTCGCGAACAAAGTGGTGGCGAATATCAATGTGTTTACTTCTAGAGTGATATACAGGATACTCGGTCAACTTTAACGCACTTCGATTATCACAATACATGGTCAAAACGGCTAAATCATTAAATCCTATCTCGCGTAAAAATGTTTGCAAATAAACCGTCTCTTTAGCACACTGTGACAACGTCATGTATTCTGCCTCAGTTGTGGACAAAGCCACAGTACGTTGCTTCCGTGAGTCCCAAGATATTGGACTTCCATTTAGTAAGAAGAGATAACCATTTTGAGAGCGCCTGTCCTCGATACATCCGCCCCAATCAGCATCGACATACCCCTGGATGGGCCTGCCATCAGATTTGTATGTCAATCCCATGTCCATAGTGCCCTTTAGATATCTAAGCACCCGCTTAGCTGCTTTCCAGTGCTCGATTCCATAGCAGTTGTTGAACTGTCCCAAACTACTCACGGCAAATGAGATATCGGGGCGTGTGGTAGCTGACAAATAGGTGAGTGCTCCCAGTAGCTCTCTGTACGGCAACCTCGCTTCCTCTTCAGTCTGTTTTTCATTTTTCTTTAACTTCGTGCCAGTATCTATAGGAGTAGACACAGGTTTGCATTCAGCCATACCGAATCGTTGGAGAAGCTCTGTTATGTATCCTCGTTGACGCATTGTGATCTGATTTTTGGTCTGCGAAAACTCAATTCCCAAGCAATAACTGACCTGCCCAAGGTCCTTGACCTCGAAATCCGCTGCTAACTTTCTTCCTAGCTCAAGAATCTTCTTTTGGTTCCTTGAGGCGATTAAAATATCGTCAACATAAACACCGATTAGTGTCACATCTTCCCCTGAACCAATTTGAAACAAGCAAGGATCAGATTTCGTGGGTGTTGCCCCATATTTTTTGAGGGCCATGTCCAGCTTGATATACCAGCTTCGACCTGCCTGTCGCAAACCATAAATAGATTTCTTAAGGAGACATACCTTATTTCCTTTGCGAAATTCCGACAACATTTGTCTTGCCTTACATCCAACAACGCTGTCCTTTTCAGAGTCGATGATTTCCTGCAAGATTTCTTCGAAGTTCTTCGGTGCCTCCATTAGGACTTCTTCATCCAATTCACCATTTAGGTAGGCTGTAGCAATGTCAACCTGACGGATTTTCATTCCATAGGATGCTGGTAGAGAAATCATGATGCGAATTGAACCAATCCGGGCAACTGGAGCAAAAGTCTCTGAAAAATAAATACCGGGTTTTTGGTTGAATCCTTGTGCTACCAAACGTGCTTTTCTGCGTTCGAGTGTTCCATCCGACTTCAACTTGTTGCGCAAGACCATGCGGCAACCGATAACCTTACTCTGTACTGGACGATTCGCAAGTACCCACGTGTTTTTGTTAATAATGGATTTCATTTCTTCAATAATGGCTTTATGCCACTCATTTGCGTTCGGTCCTTCCATAGCTTCTTTCATTGGGACTTCAGAAAGAAAAGTTTCTTCAATCTCTTCGGTGATTTCAGCCGCATGTTGTTCGCCAGGTTGGTACTGTTTGTGAGGCCTGCCTATTTTGCCAGTTCTAATAATCCTCGGCCTGCCTCTACCTCTAGTCATGTTGAGAGTTGGTCTCACATCTTCGTTATCGATGGTTTCTTCTTCGTCTTCGATGGTTTCTTGCTTGTCTTCTGCAGAAATATCTTCGTGCAAAGTTTCCGTTTCGGGTAATTCAAGCGCGTCCTCGTATTCTACAGAAATGTCTTGTTCAGCTTCATTTTCAGACGATGAGAAATTTTCTGTTTCTTGCGATTTTGTCCATTCAAAATCCACGGAGCGTTGAGTTTGTCCTAAATTCTTGTTGTCGGTTTTTATTCTTGATGAAACTCCTGGATTGTTCTTGAGGTTTTCTTCCCCTTCTTCGATGAATTTGACATCACGACATATCAGTACTTTCTTCTTTTCAGATGACCATATTCGGAAACCTTTGGATTCTGTAGAGTAGCTACCATTTAAGCTCTTAGTGGGTAAGCGATTACGAATATAATTAGCGGTGTTTACTGCTTCGGCCCAGAATGACACAGGTAATTTTGAATCCGCGAGGAGACATCTGGCAGTATCAAGAAGAGTTCGGTTCTTCCTTTTGTCAGTGCCGTTTTGTTCCGGATTGTACGGCACTGACAGTCTCCGTGTGATACCTCGTTTTTTTAAATACTCGTCGAATTCCAGGCTTTTATATTCGCCTCCATTATCGGACTGTAGATATTTCAGGGTCTTACCTTGTTGATTCTCGACCAGAGCGACGTATTCCTTTGTTACGTTGAAAACTTCTGCCTTTGACTTCAGGAACCTGACTTCGCACCATTTAGAGCGATCATCGATAAATTCGACATAATATTTGGCTCCACCCAGGGAGTTGATCCTCATAGGTCCACATACATCTGTGTGAACTATGTCCAATATTTCGGTACTTCGATTCGAACTTCTTGGGAATGAGGTTCTCGGCATTTTCCCCTGGATACAAATCTCGCAATTTGGCGTCGATTTAAAATTTTTAAGCGTTACACCCGTCACGAAATTTTTGTGTACAGCATCTAAAATGTCCTTCGCGTTTGCGTGACCGAGTCGTCTGTGCAGCATTTCAAGCGGAATCTCCTTTTCATTTGAATAAGGCAATGCAACGCACACGCCTTCCTCGATCTCTCGCACGAAGTATAGATCGTCTACTCTGTCAGCAAAAAGTTCCACGTCACCGCTCGCGTTTAAAATTTCCGCACTACTCTTTTCAAAAATCACTGTGTATCCACGATTGGTAATTTTAGCAACCGATATGAGACTTGTTCTAAGATCTGGTACATGTGACGCGTTGGCAAGGGAGATGCTCTTTTTACCGCCTGACACTTCAGCTACGAATTGCACAGTTCCCTTTCAGTTAATTTCCGTTGTCGAACTGTTTGCAAGATTTAATATGCCACGATTGGAAACATTAATTTCGCGAAATTTTTTTGAATCATTGCATAAATGCGTTGTCGCCCCGCTATCGAGACACCAATCCTGTTTCTGCCTGGTCGATTGAAGCGCCGTTGCTTCCACAGTATTGACGCACACGTCTTGCGAAAATTTGGCAGATTGCTTTTTATTCTTGTTAAATCGGCAATCAGCTTTCTTGTGCCCCAACTTTTTACACACATAACATCGAAATTCGGACACTTCCTTCTCTTTCTCCGAATCTGTCTCCCTTGATCCAGGCTTATTTCGACGACCAGAATATTTATTAACATACATGGCATCCGATGTTTCCCCTCGCGCCCCGTTCTTTCGAGCATCGTTTTCTTCCGTAATTTTAGCACGGAGGGCATCCGGCGACGGCAAATCGTCACGCGATTCAATTGCGCATCTAAAATTCTCAAAGCTCGCGGGTAAACTGTATAATAACATAATCGTTAATTGATCCGGATTAATCACGATATCCATATCACCGAGTTTATCTACCGTATCAAAAAAATCGTTTAAATGATCGCGAACGTCACTGCCCTCGGACATTTTGTGTAGAGTCAGCCTTTTCAGTAACGTAGCTTTCCTGGCCGGACCCTGCGATTGGTAAATTTCACGCAATCGTCTCCACATGTCCCGAGAAGTTTCGCAATTTTTCACTTGTTTCAATTCACTCGGAGATATCGATAAAATTATGTCCGATCTTACTTTCCGATCACTTTTCTCCCATACTTGCACCTCCGCGGCATTCACGTTGTTCACACCTGGCTCCGGTTTCACATTTGTTCCACTAACGAATTCCCACAAGTCGTCTTTCACTAGCACGGCTTGCATTTGTAATTTCCACGTATCATAGTTACCCTTATTGAGGAGTTCAATTCTCACACTTGAAGCACTCATCGTTGAATTTTTTTTTGTTACTACGCACGCGGTCCTATTTGCGTCGTACGAGACCGTCAATACAACTTTTCGTATTTTTTGGACTTTATTCACGATTCAAATCCAGGGCCCATAACCTGTTGGAGTTGAGGATGGATCTAGGCAGCGTAAATGATAATAAAGTCTTCCCGAAAACTGTATTTATTGAGAATAATCAAAAAGGCTTGTGAACAACGCGCGACTTCCGTGAAGCTGGGAAGATGACTTACCTAAACTCACAATCGAGTAAAGATGTCGCCACTAGTAATGAGGCGGGACTCGTTTAAATTAAATGAACTCAAATTATATATCTAACAAGGGACAGTTCTTGGGGTATTTTTTAATCTTACTGCTGCGATGGCGATATTAACTAAAATCTTCACAAGGTGTCTGGGGTGCTTATTTTTATTTTTTATTGTTTTTGCTGTTTTATTTAAAGGCCGCTGAGACGGGGTTCGGTAAATGTACTAAAGGTGGCTTTTGCGGTTGCCTAGTACTGCTGTATAGACAAGGATGTGAATTAGAGTCTTATGAAGGTTTACTATTTTCAATATGAAATTTTTTCGCTCTTTTAGTCGATGGCAGCTGAGTCAGGGTTCTTTATATTTACTGGAATTTTCAGAGTTAATCTTATTAGTTCAAACTTCTTTTGGTAAATTTAGTTGAAAGCAGCTGAGATGGGGTTCGTTATATATGCTAGGGGCAGTTCTTGGGTTTTTTCAAATATTACTGCGGCGATGGCGATATTAACTAAAATCTTCGCAAAGTGTCTGGGTTACTTATTTTTTATTTTTTATTGTTCTGGCTATTTTAATTGAAGGCGGCTGAGATGGGGTTTCGTAAATGTACTAGAGATGGCTTTTGGAATTGCTTAATACTACTGTATAGACAAGGATGTGAATTAGAGTCTTGGGAAGGTTGACTATTTTCAATATGAAATTTTTTCGCTCTTTTAGTGGATGGCAGCTGAGTCTGGGTTCTTTATATTTACTAGAATTTTTAAAGTTAATCTTATTAGTTCAAACTTTTTTTGGTAAATTTAGTTGGAAGCAGCTGAGATGGGGTTCATTGGATATGCTAGGGGCAGTTCTTGGTTTTTTTTTAATATTACTGCGGCGATGGCGATATTAACTAAAATCTTCGCAAAGTGTCTGGGGTACTTATTTTTTATTTTTTATTGTTCTGGCTATTTTATTTGAAGGCGGCTGAGATGGGTTCCGTAAATGTACTGGAGATGGCTTTTGGGGTTGCTTAATACTACTGTATAGACAAGGATATGAGTTAGCGTGATTATTACATTTTCATCATAATGAGAAGGTCTTATGTGCATAATGACTTTCGCGGTTTCCATCAAATGTCGACGTTTTGTGGGCCCTTGAATCAGAAAAAATAGTTTTTACATCGGTCTGTGTGTCATTAATAAGAAATTCCATTTTACGGAAAAACTATGCCAGGTACGACAAACGATGGTCGAACAAAAATTGAGCACTTATAAAAGATCTATAAATTTGTTATGGGACACTATTTGATAGTATGTGTAGTTTTTGTTTTATTATTACAAATAACATTAGTAGTAAAAAAATCTGCCTGCTGAATGAGCACATTCTCACAAAAACGTTGCTTATTTAATTTCTTTTTCATATAGTGTGTGGGTTTTCAAAATATTTAATTCTTTCATGTTCTTAATACTATTTCTAACGATTAAAACAATGAAAAAACTATCAACCAATATAGTTGGAAAAAATCTTTCCGATTGTATAATTTATTAGAAAGGTACATAAATATATGCTGAAGTAAAGGAATTTCCTTCTTCATCTGAAATAAAATACAAATTTAGTCATTTGTGTATGAAGAACATATAACACGGAACGCAAAGCGCGCTCAAACTTTTGGGTTTACATTATATGGTGAACAGAAACGAGCATGGAGCGCGAAGTTCACATGATTTTTAAACCAAATATCGAGCGCGAAGCGCGAGATCCAATAGGTTCACGCCCTAGGCGAGCTCAAACCTGCGAGCGAAGCGAGCCGTGCGCAAAACGCGTGATGAGAATGTGCTCGCGAAGCGGACAGATTTTTTTAATTTCACATTGTTCTGGCTGTTTTATAAAGAGAGCTGAGACGAGATTCCGTAAATACGCTAGAGGTAGTTCTTTGGAGTTGTGAATTATTATCACGGTCATAAGAATATGAACTAGAGTCTTTGGAAGATGTGCGCGTAAACTATTTTTAATTTGGAACTTTTTTGGCTGTTTTAATTGATAGCAGCTGAGCAGGGTTCTTCAAATTGACAAAGAGTTATTTTTTGGGGTTGATCAACAATATCGCGTTGAAGAGCATATGAGCATATATCTTGTGAAAGTTTTCAGGTTCAATATTATTATTATATTGAAATTTTTGTAGCTGAGTTAGCTGAAGGCATCTGATATGGGATTCGTTAAATGTGCTAAGGGTAAGTTGTTATGGTTGTTAAACATTATTGTATGGATGAAGATATAAACAAAAATAATTTGAAGGTGTCTGGGGTAATTATCTTTTTATTTCAAATTGTTTCGGTTGTTTTAGGTGATTGCAGCTGAGACGGGGTTTTTTAAAGGCACTAAGGATTATTTTTTGTGTTCTTTGAATGTCACTGTGAGAACGAGGATATAAATTGGTTTCTTGGGAAACTGTCTTTGGTGATTATTTTGAATTTCAATTTTTTTTGGCTTTTCTAGATGAAAGTTTTTTGGACGGGGTTCATCTAATATTTGTAAATAAATTGATTGTTTAATTATTCTTATAATTTCTTTATTTTCTTAGGAAGTTTCAAAAATGCCCTACCATATTTAAAATCCTTTAAAATATTTTCAATTCTCTTAAAACCTTTTAAGGCTCCAAAATTCTTATATGTATTGCATATATATTACATAGACGACCCCAAAGCCTTCATATTTTTTTATTTTTGATGACTAATAGGTGTTTCTTCTATTATTGAAAGTACCGTGATGCACGGACGTATTTAGGACATGGATTTGCACTCCATGGTATTTTTGGTCAAAGTTCTGCGAACTTGAATGTTCAAAAAATATTAAGTGTGCATAGGTAGATACTGCAGGCCCCAAAGAAACATATAGCCATGAGGTTTTCATTGAAAAGTGATTAAAAACAAAGTTAAAGTTAATTTCCCCAGCGTGATGCACGAATATGTCGTCTACCCCAGCTATGCAAGCCTGGGGGGGGGGGGGGTAGTGCCAGTGCCTCAATTACGGGGGGGGG
>JAWWEA010006463.1:0-17239 GCA_035222095.1 Andricus quercuspetiolicola | reverse complement strand
TATAATTTCGTTCAAATAAATGTTATTGTACATTGTTAGTTCATTCAGAGTCTAAAATAAAAACAAATTTAATAACCACGTCATGTGTAGAGGTTTTGATAATTTTATGAAATTCGCGAACAAACTTGTTCTTTTCATCTAAGTCGAGCACGAAGTGCAAACATCTAGAGAAACCAAATGTTACTCAAAAGTTTCACTAATCTTCTTATTTTCTACATTATCCCATACAGGTACGACGTTTTGAAGTATAAAAAATGAATGATCTTGTCTTTCAGGAAGTTCCCTATCTCAAACAAGGTCGTGAGTTCGATCATTTCTGAAATTCATGAATTTGTATTTAAAAAATTCGCAATCTTCACCAAAAACATGAAATTGATAAATTAAAAAATTTTTGTTCCGGATTTTTGTGCGTCTTTCGATAAAATTGTGCATACCTTCATAAAACTATGTATCTCTTAAAAATTCATGCGCGTGCAAAAATGATTTCTTAATCTCTTTCGTCGTTATGAAAGCGTTACAGTAATCTTCTTATTTTTATCAATTATTCGATCTAAATACGAATTTGAAAATTAAAAAATTTATGAACTTGTTTTTCAAAAAATCCCCAATTTCAATCAAAGCCGAGACTTTAATTATCTCTAAAAAATTATGTCTTGGAGTTCTGTACATCTTTCGGACAACATGTTGTTTATGTATAATAAAATTATACCTCAAAAAATGGCTTGCGCGTGCTGAAAAATGCTTCTCAATCTCTTTCAACGTTGTAGAAAAGTTGTAGTAACTTTTTATTTCTTACTTTGTGTGGAATGGGTACAAAGTTTTAGAATTCAAAACAAAATTATGTGCTTGTATTTTAAAGAATTGTGTAGTGACGCAGAACTCAAATTTCCACCTGGAAGCGATATCGAAACAGTCAAAATTATTTGAAATAGAAATGGGACAAAATATAAACTCGATGAGAAGCGAAATCATTTTTTCAATGCCATAAAAAATCATAAGGATGTCTAAAAAAACGAATAGCCTTACGTAGAATCTTTAAATTCTGAAAAAAGTGATTTTACAAATTATTTGGTCACTCATTCTGTAAATGTTTTTTGTATTCTTATTATATTTAAAAAAAATATATTTTCTGTCGTAAATTTTATTTTTTTTTTGTGATTTTTAAATTATTAATTTTTTTCTCTTTGTAACTATTTTATTAACTCTTATATATAAAACCCATAAATTACGAGCTTAAAACTCGGAATCATTTTTTTATTATTCTTCAATTAACATAGCTCTTGCTTCTTTATCGCTTTGAAGTTATGTATTTTTCATCTTGTATCTCATATGAGAAATATATTTTTCTTATTAGATAATGGCAGTCTCAACTCCCTAAAATGCAGAGAGCGATCAAATATACTAGCATATATTATTACTTTTCCTAAAAGTCATACCATGGGGGCACGACGGTGCGCCGCGGAGCTCGCGCTCCAGCGTCATTCGCGTACCGGAGTACTCAACGCTTATTTTCATAAATAAAAAATTTGAATCCCACTTTCTAATCTACATAGTCTTACAGAGAAAAACCTAAGCTTTCTTTTAAGACTAAATAAAAGACAAAAAAACCTGTCCTATTTCGAAAAAAGTCGAATTTTTTTTTGACATTGATTTTTGAAGGTCAAATATTTATTTTTGGAAAAAACGCGTAGCACCAATCAAAGGGGCGTGAAAAACCTTATCAAAACTACACCAGACAAGATTTTTTTATCGCTACTACGATAGCTAAAAATCGCTGCAATAGACGATATCCACAAAAATCGGGAAACTTTCAGCCTCTCCCCTTTGGTCAGTACTTATCCGAATGACAATATTTTCCCCATATACTACTATCTAATAGCACAACGCTTTGCTGGACACAAAAACCATAGTTGTACAAATTCGAGAGCTAGCAAAACCTTTTTTCCTTCCCCTTTTCCTTCTGCTCACCCCCACTTCCCAACTTACCACCTTTCTACCCCCCAGATTTCAACAAACCGTTCATCTACAAGCCTTAGACCTACAAATTTTAGATAAATACTGTGAACGGGCCTACATATTTTCCAATAAATCTTGCAAATTCGGCCGTATTTCGCAATGAAAAAAATCACGCGGACTCTTAGTACAGCCTAGATTGATCCATCCTTCTTTTGTGTAGAGTATGTCATTTTCAGGTTTGCAGGTTTATCGTTTCTAGGGATTAGATAATTATAGAGAAACAGTCATGAGGGAAAGGAAGAAGGAAGAAAAGGGAGGTCGAGAGAGGATATGTAGATCGAGAATATGAACATCTATCGTGCTTCTGTCTGAGTTCGCAGTTCTAACGTTTGCGGGTCTATGGTTTATGGGGATCAAAGAAGTACAGAGGAAGAGATATAGGTTGTGTGAAAAGGGACTGGTTAGAAGAGAGGGAGAGAGAGGATATGTAGATTTAAAATTTGAACATGTATGGTACGTGTGTCTAGAGTTTGTAGTTCTAAAGTTTTTAGGTTTATGGATTCTGAGTCAAAAAAGTATTGTGGAAGAAAGACGATGTGGGGAAGGGGCGAGTGTGAGAAAGGATGTGTAGATCTAGGATTTAAACATCTATGGTATTTATTTCTAGAGTTTCTAGAAAAAGACTTGTTTGTGGGTTTATGGGTGTTCAATATTATGGTTTGTTAACTAATTCGGATTCAGCGGACAAAAATACATATAGGGCACGTGGATTTGCTCTGGTCAATTTTTGTTGGGTTTGTGGTCCTGTGTTATCAGAGATATAGCATTTTCAAAATCTCCTCAAAAAAACGCAAATTAACATTTTAAGCCAAACGAAGCACGATGTGAAAAAAGTCACGCAAAGAAAATCTTACCTTTTCAAATTCCGACAAGTGTATTATAACAACTTTCGGAACTTTCTTGGAAAAAGACGAAAATTCAAATTTTAATCGCAGAAGGTATAATGAAATATCTAAAACTATATTTTGCGGTCGAACTGTGCAAGATATGGAAAAATATGACTAAGTAAAAATTATTCAGTCACAAAAGCTCTACAAATCTGTAAAAAATAATTTTTCTATTGGACAAGTAGATTTTGTTTTATTCGTAAAAATATCATTAAAAATATATAAATTAAGTCTTTGGAGAACCGACACAAGATACAAAAGAATGGATAGACAATAATTGTTCACACAAAAAGTTATACAAATTTGTCATTAATCATTTTTTGATAGAGCGAGCAGCTTTTGTTTTATTCGCAAAAAATTACTTTAGAAATAAGGAAATTATATTTTTGAACAAACGACACAAGCTACAAAAAAAGAATGTTGTTCAATTGAAACAAGACTACAAATGTGTTATTCATCATGTTATGATGGGATGTGTAGTTTTTGTTTTGTTCGTAAGAAACAACATTAAAAATAAAAAAACGAAATATTTGGACAAACGACATAAGCTATAAAAAAAGAATAAACACAAGAGATTTACTCTTCCAAGAAAGAGTGAAAGCTCGCCCAAATTTGTCATCAATAATTTTACGACAGGACGCGTATTTTTTGTTTCAATTGAGGAAAAAATAAAATTGAAAGTAAACACAATTAATTGATGGGAAAGCGACACAAACTGCAGTAAAATATTTAATGACAAATTTTTTTTTCAATAGGATGCGCACTTTTTTTACTGATGAAAATAAGATACCAATGCATATTATGAATGGTAATAATATACAATTATTGAATTGATACATTACTCAGGGTAGCTGAGAATAACATTGAATTCAAAATAAAAAACAAATATTTAACAAAGCCTGCTCTCAAATACGGGGAGAATACAAAGACCGGGCGCATAGCGCGAGATAAATATATCACCGAGCGTGAAGCGCAGTAACCAACAGTTTAAACATGATTCGTGAAAGGTTGAAAAACATTTTGTATGAGACCTAACAACATGTACGCCTCTCATATGTTGATCCTACTGAACTATTATATTTCGACGAAAACATTTTCTTCTAACTTTTTCCCGCCTAAATTATAGATTTTATTAAAACGAATACATTTTTCTTTAAACTCAAGTTCCATTTACAAAAAATTTTCAATCAACTCTTATACTCAGGACTCGGGTCTGGTGGCTACCTCGACTTTTTAAGTATTTTTTGAAAAAACGGGACATTTGGAAGGCAAATGCGACCAAGCAAATGTTTTCCGAGAATTTTCCGTTTTAGGAGAACTCAGTAAGAAAATCCAACTATTTTTTGGTGAAAGTTCATTCTCTTGAATTAAAAATTTGACAATTTGTTTGAAAATTTAATTATTCTGCTGGAAAGTCAATTATTTTGATGCAAATTTAAATTTTTCGTCGAAACTTTTACTGTTTTGTTGAGAATTCATCTTTTTTGATAGAGGAATGAAAATCTATCTCTTGCGAAGGTAGAATTATCTCTCTTACTTGAAAATTATTTTTAAAATTATTTTTTCTTTGTTTCAACTGTTTAGTTGAAAATTCATCTTTCTTGGTTGAGAATGATCCTGTTTCTTCAAAATTCAAGTTTCAGGTTTATAATTTAAACGTCTTTTAAAATTTTCCTATTTTTGACTTACCAATTCAATTATTTGGTTGCAGTTCAATCCTTTTTGTTTGAAAATCTGACCGTTTGGTTCAATTTTTCTTAAAAATAATAATTTTTCAGCAAAGAAGCTCAATTTTCAATCAAATATATGAAATTTCAAACAAATAGTTAAGTTCTCCAATTTTCATCAAGCATGATTTGGCAATCTAGAGAGAAAAAATTCAACCAAAATCTTTAATTTTCAAGCGAAAATGTAAATTTTTTATGAAACATTTGAATTTCTATTAGTAAATATGAATTGTCAATAAGAAAGTTAATTTTTAACCAAACTGTGGAATTTTCAGCACGAAAAGACAACCTTTTAAAAAAAAGTTTAATTACTGACCAAACACAATAACTTTGTGAAAAAAATAATTTGTTTTTTAAAAAATAAACGAATTTTTATCTAAAATTGTCAATCTTTAACTGGAGTATTTAAATTTCCAGTTAAAAAAATCCATTTGAACATAAAAAACAAATATTTATCTCTGGAAATTATGAGAGAGGCTGTGAACTTGTTTTTTAAGAAATCGCCAATCTCTACCATATTCGTGAGTTTGAAAATTTGTATAACTGCTGTGTACAAGTTCTGTATATTTTTCAGATAAAATTTTTCATGGTATAATAAAACTATGTACGTCTAAAAAAGGCAGGCGCGTAACAAAAAATTCTTCTTAGTCTCTTTCGCCGTCATTAAAAAGTTTTAGTTTTTTTCTACACCATTTCATATGGGCACGCGGTTTCAATATATAAAAAATTATTTCATTTTTTAAATTTCTATAGGAGTTCTGTACGTCTTTCAATTAAATTCAAGAAGGTGTTAAATCAATATACTGAACAAAAGGGTGGTCTATTTTTTTTTAATTTTTCTCGATATCGCCCCAAAATTTGTTTAAATATACGCAAAAAATACGTTAAAGAAACCATTCATGAAAGGAAAAGGAAGTGTCAAAATGTCGAATGGTACTAATGCGTGGCTGATTTCCAAATAGATTTAATTTTGGTTTCCAATGTGCCAGTGAATTAGATTTACTAAGAACCTAAATTCTGGAAGATTTTCTGATTATACTATTTGAGTCGAAATCACTTAACAATGAATGATGAAGTCATGTGATAGAAGGTGATGTTTTCCATCTGATTTCAAATGTCGTTTTAATGTCCGTTAAATATTCAAGCGAGGAAACTAACATTTACTAAAGATCAAAATGACAGCCGCTTTTTTCATTATACCACTGAGGCCAGACATCAATTCACAATACACTTGGAAAACATACTGCAGCATAATATGTGTTCGAATTTATTTCAAGAGCGGTCCTACCATTTCGAAGTTCAGAAGTCAATTAACAATAAAAGTGGGAATCGCAAAATATCAGGAAAAGTATTTAAATTAATTCCAACGCATTTCCGAGATCACTGAATGATTCAGACAGGTGGATCTAGATTTCCTAAAAAGTAAAATCTAAGGAGATATTTTGATTGTACTATTTGTGTCGGAAATCACTTAGAAATAAATGCAGGAAACATATTGTTATAGGAAAGCCTATTAAGTTTACTTTATGTATTATTTTAACATTTCTTTAATGTGCAAACAAGTAAAACGAAATTTTCTAACATCAAAACGTACCGGATATCCTTTTATCTTACTATGGGCGGTGAATCGCTTTATAATAAATTTGAAGGATTTTTTCTAACAGGAAAAGTCCTCAAATTCATTCTGCATGTTTTTTGAAGCATCTCTTTCAGATATGCCTAGGAAAGTTGACATTTCCTAACAAAGAAAATGACGGAAGGTTCATTTAATGTACTTCTGGGGTCTAAAATCTATTCACAATAAACATGGGAGTCATAACCTAACAGTAAAAGCTTCTACATCAGTTTCAAAGGCTGTATTAACTTCCCTTAAATGTTCAAGAAAGGAAATCGACTTCTTCTGACAACCCAATATTTGCGGAGATATTATGATACTATTGTGTTCGAAGTTAAATTCCTAATAAACTTGGTAAACATACTCTAGTAGGAAAGGTGTTTGAAATAATTGTGGGGCTTGACTTAACATCCCGTAATTATTCAAGCGATATAATCAAAATTTCCTGAAACACAAAATCACGGAAGATCTTCCGACTATGGAATCTGCGCCGGAGACCACTCGAAAATAAATACAAAAACATCTCCTAGTAAGAAAAGTTTTTGAATTCATTGTTAAATGTCATTGCTAAATGTAATAGGAGGGAAATCGAAATTTTTTGTAAGCATAATCACGGGAGATTTCATGAGCATACTTTTGAAATCGAAAATCAAATAAAGATAAACTTGGGGAATATATTTAAAAAAAACTACTATTAAAAGTTTTGTCAACCTTTTTTTGGGTGAATAACTTCTGCCTATTAACTTTTTTCGTACCTTGCGTAGTTTTCCGATAAATTTCATTGTTTTGTTTTTAATTTAATATATTACGATTAAAACCAAAACAACGCATTTCATCAGGAAATAACTCATAACAGATTTGTAGCCCTCTTTTGTTTGAACAAACTTTGTCTCGTAATTTTTTTTGCAGCTTGTGTCGTTTGTCCTAGAATATAATTTTTTAATTTAAATGTCATTTTTTACGAGTAGGACAAAAACTACCCATCTTTTCAAAAATGATTAATAACAAATTCGAACCATCTTTTTGTTTGCATTACTTTTCCTTTATTATTTTCTTCCCAGCTTGTGTCGTTCGTCCAAAAATTACATTTGTTCATTTTTCATGTTGTTTTTTTACGAATAAACCAAAAACTAAGAAGCCCATGAAAAAGCAATACACAACAAATTTGCAGATGTTTCCTGGGTGCATAATTTTCACGAATTCATCTTTTTCCGTGTTTCCCATAGTTTGACGAGAAAATGGAGCTTGAAAATTTTCATTACTTTTTGTGCGATCAAAATTTGAATTTTCCATTTTTCACGAGAAATAAAAAAGTTAATATGATAATCTTCTAGTGTTTTTAAAAAACAACGTTTTTGTTGTGTCGATCTTTCTTCGTGTCGTGCGTTTTTTGACTTATAATGTTCATTTTTGTTTATTTTATTTTTTATTTTGAAAATAATACAACTCTGTTAATTTACTTTCAATCGAAAAAGGTCGTATAATCAAATTGTTCGACTTTTCGAGTACTCTGAACAGTCGTACATAGAATTTTCCAATCTTGGAAAAAGTGGTCTCAAAAAATTTTTAAATGCTTAAACTTTTTGAATTTCCATCCAAAATAGCTGCCTAACAAACTTCACCTTCAGATTCTGTCACTTAAAGAGTGTACTAAAGGCCAATATGTTACATTAATTTTCTCATGAGGCATCGTGCTCACAGAAAGACATACAGACAGACACATTCGTAAAAACCTGTTTTGCTGGGTTCAGAGGGCATCAAAACGTGGACATTTGACAAAAACGGGGCGGGAGGAGGATGTGCCAAATTTTACACAAATCTAATACCTTATCCGATGAGAATGTGAAAAGAGAAATCCACATTTTTACATTTAAATTCAAATGTGAAGGTATTGGTTTTATGTAAAATTTGAAATAGTCGGTTTTCATCAAATCTCCACGTTTTGAGACCACCTGAGTCAGAAACAACGATTTTCGCAGCGTATCTCTCTATCTGTAGTATGTCTGTAGAATGTAGGTACGATAACCTTAAAAGAATTATCAGCTTAGTTTGACCTTTAGCACACCTTTTGGAGGCCTGAAAGAAAAGGACAAGTTCGTTCGCGAGCTGCACTGGATAAAAAATTAAAAAGTTAAAGCATTTTGAAAATTTCTGGGATTACTTTTCTCAAGATTTCAGAATTCTATATACAGATGTTCGTGATACTTGGAAATTCGAAATATTCATTGTCACGACTTCTTCCAATCGAAGAAAATTCTAAGAGTTGCAGCGTTTTTAAAATCCAAAACAACAAACGTTAGTGACAATTTTAAGCCAAAAAAAGGCACGATATGGAAAACAGTCAAGAGGAAAATCCTGATTCTTGATTCTTATTATCATAAGAGCTTTTTAAATTTTCATGGAAAAAACGAAAATTCAAATTTTGATCGCAAAAAAATAAGAAAAAATAAAAAATTCCTTTTATTGGTCAAATAATGTAAGATACAAACAAAGATGAATTCACAAAAATTGTGCACCACAAAAAAGTCTACAAATTTCTTGTCAATCACTTTTTGATTTGACGCATAGTTTTTGTTCTATTCGTAAAGAACAACATTATGAACAAAAAATAAATTTTCTGGATAAACGACACAAGCTGCGAAAAAAATCAACACACGAAAGTTGGTCACCCGAAAAAGAACTAAAAATTGGTCAGAATTCATTTTTTGAGAAGATGCGTAGTTTTTGATTTAGTCGTGAAAAATGACGTTACAAATAAACAAATTTAATTTTCGGGCAAAAAGACACAAGGTGGAATAAAATATTTACTAACATATTGTTTTTAAATTAGATCTGAAAATTTTCTTTTGTAGGGGATATACAATGACCGAGCGCGAAGCGGAGGTAAATATATTATCAAGCGGGCACACAAACATGAACTTTGAAGAAAGCAGTGAAATCTACAACCCAAAGATATCACTTTTCCACGAAAAAGTTAATTTTTAATCCAAAAGGGGAATTTTCATCAAAATAGTAAACTTTTTCATCAAATTATTCAATTTTCAAGGCAAGAAGATGAATTTTCTGACATATTATACAAAAAAAGATGAATTTTCTACTAAAGAGGTAGACTTTCAACCCAGTAGTTGAATTTTCTACAAAATTGATAATTTTGAAGCCGAAAAGATGAATTATCTACAAGCTAGTTGAAATTCCCACCTAAAGTTTAATTTTCAGTCGGAAGTTTTTGGTGAACGTTCATTCCTTATAGTTAGCAATGCGACAATTCGGTTGAAAATTGCATTATTCTGTTGAAAATTCAATTATTTTTTTCAAAAATCACATTTTTTAGTAGAACATTTGACTGCTTCGTTCAGCATTTATCTGTTACGTCAGGAGATTTGTTCTTATGAATTGAAAATTTATCTTTGATGAAGAAAAAATTGTCTTTTTGCTTCACAATTAATATTTTTTTATTTCAACGATTTTCTTGGAAATTCAACTTTTCAGGTTGATAATTCAAATGTATTTTGAAAAATTCACACTTTTCGTTTGAAAATCCAATCATTTGTTTTAATTTCAATCTTTTTTGTTCGGAAATCCGACCGCTTGGTTGAATTTTCATTAAAAATGTTAATTTTTCAACCAGATACATGAGATTTCAATGCAATTGTTTGTATAGATTTTCCTAGATCAGACTCCCGCTTCTGAAAAATTTAAGAAGTCCTAGGCCGAACGAGGCATTTTAAAAAACTCTGAATTTTAGGTTAGGAGAAAAATTTAAATTTTCTTTTATTGGGCTATAAGTCTATGGCGCTGGAATTTTCTTTTCTTCCAATTTTAACGATTTTCAATTTGAAATTCTTCAATCTTTGCATTCTTATCAGAAAAGGTATTAGATTCGTGTAAAGTTTTACTCCCCCCACCCCCCAGCTTTAGTCAAATGTACACGTTTTGGGACCCCTGAACCCGAAAAAGAGATTTTTAAGAATGTGTCTGTCTGTCTGTAAGCACGATAAATTTAGGAAAAATCAATCTATCAGATTGGCTGTTGGTACGCTCTTCAAGTGTCAGAAACTGAAGATCAAGTTTGTTAACCAGCCATTTTGGATAAAAATTCAAAAAGTGAGCACATTTTGAAAACTTTCAAGACCACTTTTTTCAAGACGAGAAAATTCTATGTAGGGTAATTATTAGTACTCAAAAAGACTAAAAATTAATCACCATGACTTCATTCGATGAAAAAAAAAATTGCCGGAGTGATAGCATTTTCAAAACCCAAAAAGACAAACGAAAATGAACATTCTAAGACAAACAACGCACGATATGAAAAAAGTCCACAGGAAGGCACGTTGCTTTTTGGAAACCCTACCGGATTATCATAAAAACTTTTTTTAATTTTTCCGAAAAATCAAAAAATTCCAATTTTTATCGCACAAAAGATTATGAAAAGGCAAAAATTCCATTTTGCTGTCAAACTATGCAAGATACGGAAAAAGATGCAATAGAAAGAATTGCGCACCCCAAAAAAATCTACAAATTTGTTATCAATCGCTTTTGAATAGGATGCGTAGTTTTTTACTTTTTTATATTTTTTTTAGTTTTATTCGTAAAAAACAACATTAAAAATAAAAAAAAATAAAATTTTCAGACAAACGACACAACCTACGAAAAAAATAACTTTCTGTAAAAAGGACGCAAGATACAAAATAAAATTAATTCACAAATATTGCTCACTTGAAAGGATCCATACATTTTTTATGAACAATTTTTTGATGAAACACTTAATTTTGGTTCTAGACGTAAAAAATAAAATTAAAAATTAAAAAATTTAATTTTTGGATAAGAGACACAAGCTAAGAGAAAATCGATTCAACAAAAGTTACGTATTCAAAAAAGAGCTAAAAATTGATCATAAATGACTTTTTGATGGCACACCTAGTTTTTGTCTTAATAGTAAAAAATAACATTAAAAATAAACATATTAAATTTTTTCGAAAACGACACAAGTTAAGAAAAAAAATGAATAGAAAAAGACTGCAAATTCGTTATCCATAATTTTCAGAAGGAACAAGTAGAATTTCTTTCAACCATAAAAAATAAGATCAAAAATGAAAAATTAAGTTTTTCGGAAAAAAGACAGAAGAGACGAAAAAAATTAATAAAGAGACAGAAGTTGCTAAATCAGAAAAGGTCTACAAAATTGTTGTAAGCTTTTGTTCTAGATGTACATTAGGAATTAATTATTCAACTCTTTGGAAAAAAGACACACGCTACAATAAAATTTTATTCAACAAAATTTTTCGGCTAAATTATATCTGCAAATTTGCTTAGAACCACTTTACTCAAGGAAGCGAATTTTTAGTTTAAATTGTAAAAAATAACGCTGAAAATAAACAAATTAAATTTATGGAAAAATAATAAAAGTTGCAATAAAATGTTAAATGACAAAATTGTTCTTTTTTACAGGATGCGCACTTTCTTTTAATTATAAGAACGAGACAACGAAAACACGTATGTTTCAATAACAGTGCATATTTTTAGTGTAGCTGAGAATGGAAATTAATGCAAAATAAGGAGCAAATATTAGGGTGATCATGAAAAATAAGATTCGTACATTATTTTGCAATATCTGAATAAGCAGCAACAGACCGAGGTACAGAAATAAACATAATATACATTTAATATAATAGAGTTGAACGTAATATAGAAAAGTTTACATTTTGGACAAAATCGAGTGCGAAACACGAGTTCCGTGATAAGAATGTGTTGGTTAATGCCGAAGAAGTTTTAAAAAAAGAGAATTCACAATCAACAAATTACAGTCATTGATGCTTTGACCTTTAATTAAAAAAATGTTGTGCACAAATGTGCGGCAAATATAAAGTCCGAACGCGTAGCGCAACGAAAATATATTATCGAGAGCGGAGCGCGAGACAAATTTATTATCGAGCATGACACGCGAGAATTAATAGTCGAACGCCCTAGGCGCGCTCATGGTTGCCAGTCGCATACACTGCGCGCGATGAGAATGTTCCCGCGCAGCGGGCAGATTTCTTATATTTATAATTAATATAATGATTAATATACATATATTTACCAACAGAATGGAGTAAAACCGCTGAAGCAAAGAATAGAGTTCCAGATACCCACATGTTTTCTAACTGGCTATTATTCGGTGAAAGAACGATACATAATTTAAAAATACAAAAGAAGTTGTTAAATTATTTTTTTCATATTTCCAATCTCTACCGAAGTCGTGAGTTTGATAATTGGTATAACTGCTGTGTAAATTTATCAGGTAGAATTTTTATGCTTATAATAAAACTATTTACGTCTAAGCAAGTCAGGCGCGTGCTGAAAAATATTTCTAATTCTGTTTTGTCATTATTCAAAGTTTTTAATAATCTTTTTACTGTTTTACTTCATTCGATATAGGCACAACGTTTCAAAGTATTAGAAATTTACGATCCTGTTTTTAAAATATCACAATCTCTACCAAAGTCGTGAGTTTTATAAACTAAAAAATTTCTGTTCTGCAATTCTACACGTTCTTGTGATAAAATTTTGTATATGTTTAAGAGAACTGTTTCCCGCTAAAGAAGGTATGTGCGTGTTAAAAATTATTTCCTAATCTCTTTTGTCGTCGTAAAAAAATGCAGTATCTCTGTATTTATTTTTTTCTGTTGACATTATTTCGTATAGGTACGAGTTTTTAAAATATAAAAACTTTATGAACTTGCTTTTTAGAAAATTTTGAAATTCAAGAAATTTTGCCCTTTCCTCGATTTTTCGTTTAAATTTTTGATTCGGTTACAACCTTTACTATTTGATTCGCGAATTCAATTCTTTTGTTAAAAATTAAACTATTTCATTGAAAAATCGTTTTTTTAAACAGAAAATTGTATGCTGTTCTAATAAAATTTAACTATTGCATTTTTAGTTGAAAATTTATTTTCTTTAGTTAAATATTCAACTATCTGGGTAAAATTTTTCTTTTTTATTTTAAAATTCACGTATTATGTCGAAAATTTGTATTTTCAGTAGAAAATTGATCTGATCAGTTCAAAATTCTTTTATTTAAGTATCATTTTAACATCACTTGAATATGAAAACAAGGAAGTCGACATTTCCTACCAAAGAAAATGGCGAGAGATCTGGTTAGTGTACTATTGGGATCGAAAATCGATTCCAAATAAATGTAGATATCATATCCTAGCCGTCAAAATTTCTAAATTTGTTTTAAGGGTTGTTTTAAGGTTTGTTTTAACTTGCCACGGAGATTCAAAATAACCGAAATATCTGGATAACTAGACATCTTCACGATCATTTGAATTTTTTTAAATCCGGTGAATTCCTTAAAATACCTTACCATTTCTTAAAATGTTTGAGATCGCTAGGCATCCCTTATGACATGAAATTGTGGAATTTCGGATCTTTGCGTATTCAAAGTATTACTATATATACATTTCATTTTATGCATATTTTTTAAAATATTTATTCAAATATGCGAAGGGATCCCTTTAATTCAGTTCCCAAATTTTGCGCGAAAATCTTTCAAATCGAACCTAAAGTCTTTGAAAATCCCACAAAATACTTTGAAGTGACTCCAAAATTTTGAGTATCCTTTAAATTCTTTGAAATATCTGAAACTACCTTGGAGCATTGATATATATATAGTTGACAGTTTGTCATAAGGACAACCGCAGGATTTCGCCGGGAGCGGGTGCTAATCTGAAAAATTGCACCACCTCTCAGCGAAATCGCGAGAAATCTTGTATAATATAAATATAAATAAAAATATATATAAATATAAATCTTGTATATATATATACACAAGACAATTAAATTGCTAACAAGAATATCATATCAGTTTTATCGCAAATCTTCATTTTAAAAATTCACTAATTTTTCCCTATCTAATTTTGCATTGTTCCTGACCATTAATATTCCAAGACCATCTCCAAGAGTTTTTTTTAAGTTCCTGACTTTTCCCTGACTAATGAAATTCGCTAACTTGTTTTTTCTTAATTTTTGTTGTCTAGGTTCGTTTTTCAATCACCAGGTTTCTTTGGGCGTAAAGCTAAATTCATAATTACTCTCTCTCTCTCTCTCTCTCTCTCTAAAAGTATTGCCAGTTATTTCTTTAATTGTCGAAGTACATAAATTAATGACAAATTACGTACATGAATGAAAGACCCCTCTCTCCCCTATTTGAAGACCCTGATATTGAGGACATTGAGAAAGGTACTCACCATAGCGTTGTTATGAAAAAACATAAAAATCTAGGCCTTTCGATTCAAAAATTCTCAAGATTGACACAAATTTCGCTCAAATCAGCATACAGAATCTAAAATATATACACAAACTCCTAAAGTCAAAAGTAAAAATGTTATTCACTTTACCTCAAAACCAACATACGAAAATGACTATTTTCTAAAAAAAAAAAATGAATATCCTAACCGTACCTCTTCGTCGCGAACTGATTTTAATTGATATGAGTCCAGGCCCCTGGTACTTTTAGAGCGTATTATGTAGGTAATGCGCTTTTCTTTTTTTCCAAAATGGTTCATTGAGGAGTCCTGATGAAAATTCCAAGTTTTCTAGAAATGACTGAGAAGCGTCCCGGAAATATTTTTGAAGAAAGTTCCAAAAACCGTTATTGCGTGGACTCACCAATCCCGTTAGATTTTTGAGCAAAATGCTTAGCAACAATACTTGAACTAGAGAAAATTCGGATAAAAAAAAGGGGGAAACCTCCTATCTGCACTAGGTGCCGAGTAATGACTTTTTAAAGAACTCGGGTTTTTTTCAAGAAGGTGGTGAGAAAAAACCAATTCTAAAGTTTGTATCTGTATTTTGGAGCCGGCTAATTTACAAGAAGATGTTCTTATTAATGTAGATGCAATTTCGAGTAATTCTTAAGAAAGAGCAATGAGCTAGCCACAATAGTTCGTAAGTTACTGCCTCCCAAAATTGACAGCTTTTACCCTATTTTTGAGTGCAAATTACTCGTGTTCAGTTTTCTCAAAATATTTCGTTTTTCGGTAAAGTTACATAAGTGGTGACGGAGAAAAAGCTGTAGGGCAGAAAATTATGCGTAAATCCAAAAAAAATATCTTCTAGTCGGCATGGATCAAGAATTATGACTCATAAAGAAGAACACCATTTTTTTCTATTTTGAGCTGTTTTTAACTAAAAAAGCTTTTTTGAGAACAGCTTCTTTTGTGCATATACTACAGAGAATCGGTAAGTGAATAAATTATACAAGTCTAAATTTTGCATAAAATAAAAAAAAAGGTTATAGGTCTTATAGGTCATGATTTATGAGCATGAAATTTTGCAAGGTTCTGTATGCACTGAAAAAAGTACTGCAACCGTATTTTAAAATTCTAGTGGCATATGTGCATTCATAGGTCATTACAAACACACTTTTTTTTATCATTTTTTGTTGAAAAACGATATACTGTTAAACCATTGTTCAAATAATACGCTTCACGCTATAAATTGTGTTCCTGTTTTATTTATTTTCTTTTTGAAAATTACAGTAATTATGCAATTGATAAAAAGAATATCTCCTAATACTTAGTAATTCATCAGTCAATCAACTAGTTAATTATTTAATTGGGCTTTTCATCATTTGCATAATTACGTAATTAATTTGGTTACCTATTCTTTTATTATCAACATTTAACAACGATTGTTTCCTCTGCTATGATTAGTTAAAAAATGTAAATAATGTAAAATAATGTAATGTAAATGTAAATATGTCACTAATGTGAAACCAGCTAATTTATATTTTTTCTATATTTAATTTCAACAACAGATATTCTGAAATAATTTTCACAAAAAAAATAAATAAGATATGCACGCAATTGATAGTGTGATGCGTATTACTCAAACAATGTCTAAACAGTTTACTGTTTTTCGACAAAAAATGATAGAAAAGTGTATTTGTAAGGAACTACAAATGCACATATGCCACAAAAATGTCACAATTTCATCAAAGTTTTCGGTCAAAAATCGTGGCCTATAAGAACTAAAACATTCTATTTGTGTTATTTTATGCAAAATTCAGCCATCTTTAATTTATTCTCTTACCGATTTTCTGTAGTCTATGCAAGAAACTTACTGTTTTGAAGAAACTTTCTTGGCTAAACATAGCTCAAAATAGCAAAAAAATGGTGTTTTATTAAGAGGTATAAGTCTTAATTAACGCAGGCTAGAAGATATTTTCTTTTTTCTGGATTTGCGCATAATTTCCAGCCCGACAACTATATGTACAGTAGTGTGATTTAAAAATGCATTGGAAATTAATTTTAGAATTTTCATGCATATTGATCCCAAATTTCTTCGAACCCACAAAAAATAAATGCACTAAATTCAAAAAAACGACATTTAGAGGTTCCGCAAGGTCCATGAACACGTATTTCCCATAAGAAAAAAGTGGTTCTTGTAAATTTAATTCAGAATCGTCAATATTAGGTGAATTGTGTAAAAACTCAACATATCTCTCTAAAATTACCTATAGGGTACGAATAAACAATGACTTTCCAAATATCAACCTCATAACACGATTTTGTAAGGTCCTACAAAAAATCTGTAAGTGAAAAATTTTGCATCGTTAGTTTTGGGCGCTAATTATGGTTTTTTTGCGGTTTTTTGAATAGAAATTGTTTTTAATACATTATATACTACTTTCTACTGATAACTAGATTTTCTCAGAATTTTTTTCATCAATGCATTATTGTTTTTCACAATTTGCTCTTGAAGTAGGGTCAAAAAGTCGCGGTTTTTTCCCGAATTTTTCAATTTATTTTTAACTTCTTACTTGAAGCAAAACAAGATTGGAAAGTTTTTGCTATTATTCATACATTTTCCAAAAAGTTAAGAGTTTTACTGCATATTGAATTTTATTGTGAAAGGGGAAAGAATTTTGTCGCAGAAGTTTTAAAAATAATCAAACTTATGCATTCAACAGAGATTTAAAATTTATAAAAACAAATTCACACACA
>JAWWEA010006462.1:0-24524 GCA_035222095.1 Andricus quercuspetiolicola | reverse complement strand
GCATTTGGTCCATTGTTTTCCCCTCAGCACTCAACGAAGTGAAGTTAGCTGGTGGTTGAAGTGAAAATACCTAATTGACAAAATCGACAGAACAAGTGAGTAGCGCGTGTATAAATTTTTCAATTTTGTAGAAGCACAATTAGACAGGTTCAATATAAAGCTTTAAAAAATGGTAAAGTTTTAAGACGGAAACGTTTGACAATGCCTAAAAGTTTTCAACATGATACCTACAGAATAGGAATGCGGAAATTCAAATCTAAAAAAATGAATAGTTTAAATTAAGCCAAAAGATTTATTTGCAACCATTTTTCATATGAAAAAATTTAGTTTTTTCTACCTTTACCACTTTAACGCAAAGAAAAGGTTTTCTTATAGAAATGCATTATTTTTCTTCAATCAATTAAATATTTATCTCTTGGGTATTCTTATTTCCATATGCAAAATAATTCAATAAGAATGCTATACATACTATTATTATTTTTAATTTAATTTCTTTAAATTTGAATATTTATTCTGTTTTTCTTATACTATTTTTTCGTATTTTATTTGTATCTCATATGAAAACAATAATATCCAAAATATAAATGTTTAATTGAATGCAGAAAAGTGAGAATTTTCTATTAAAAAAAACTTTTCTTGGTGTAGAAGTGGAAAAGGTTGAAAAGACCATTTTTTCTATAAAAAAATGGTTAAAAGTGAATCATCTGCCCTTATTTACATAAAGTTAGTAATTAATTGCAATAAAAAACAAATATAATTATAACAAAATTTGAAAAAATTGGAGGCAGCCAGAAATCGAGTACAGACTTTCCGTTTACAAACTCGGTGTGCTACCGCCTGATCTAACCGAGAGATAAAAAGCAGTCGCATCGCGATCCACGTAGTGTGCGTGGATTTTTTTAAAGAAGCCTTTCTCGAAAATGTCTGAAAAGAACATTTTATGACTTTAGCCTATTACAAGTTTAGTAATGACTCATTACTGCGAGGAGAATGGGTTGAAATAAAGTTCCGAAGGGTGTTAGTATCTCCTATTTTTAAATATTTCATAGGTATGCGTATGGTTAAAATTTGACTAATTTTTATTCTGATCTTTCCAGACACTTTAAGAAATTGATAAGTAAATGAATACTACAATTATGAATACGGAAATACTCTTTATTTATGTATATTTGAATCCTCTTAACATTAATTATATATGAAACAGTGAAAACAAAGCGTAAATGCTATCAACAAACTTACCTCACACAAGTTGCTTATTTGATTTGAATGTCACCACGCTGCGCGACTGCACGAGCGCGAGATATCACAAGTACGCGACGGAAGCACCAGTGCGCGCTGGTATCGTTCATAATAACTGCAAAGTGCACAAAATATTAGTAATTACTTCCAGTTCATATTTGTAATAAAAAAGGTATTCCTTTCTTTAAACGTAAGATCGATTCTTTATTTTAAGGAGTATATTCAAATAATTTTTTAACTTTCGCTTTATATGTAAGTCTATTTTGTGATCTAAGAATTATTCAAAATAAATTCAAAGTTATTATTTGTTGTAAATAATTGATTTAAAAGTTTAATCATTTTAAATAAGCTCGCTAACGGTAACCAATCCGGTTGTCGACGCGACGAGGACCGAACACACCGGAAATAACCCGAACGTGTAAGAAATAAGAATTGAAAAGACGGATATCGATCTTTCGCAGATTGTTTAGATGAAAAAGTTGTACATTGTACATTTAAAGGATTTCATATCACAGAAATAACTGGTGGTTTGTTTATGTGGCGACTTAAGCAAAAGTTTGACTCTTCCAGCAATACTAGTTTCACAATGAAAAATAATTACTAATTCATTATATGACTTAAGATTGACATCCACGCTTATACGAAAATTTATTGATGATATTATATACAGAACTTTAATTATAATTTTTTTTAAACTTACCAAGTGATGATTTAATTTTTCTTGAAAATTACTTCTAAAGGATTGAAAACACATTTACAGTAAAAAAGTCATAAGTGAATTGTTGGTCGAAATAAAAACATGTTCAGGGTCACCGTGTACCAAGACATAAATCTTCCATCTTCCCGGGTCCAAGAGTTCATTAGTCCTCTCAAATGTAAATATGCAGGCTTGCACAAACCCACTTACAAATTTTCTCCAGGCAAACTCTAATAGCTATTACTTCTGTATGGAAAACTGTAGGGAATGCGCCCAATGCTATTATTATCTCAGCCTTAAGCTTCTTCCCATAGATTTCAGCCCCTATTGACAAGTAGCCTTTAGAGCCGTCTGTATACCAGACAAGACCTCCTAGTGTAAATAATTCTTCATTTCTCCCTTCATAATGCCAGTCTTTCCTTTTAGGGAAGATGACCTGGAAGGGTTTCATAAAGGATAGTTTCCTCAACATAACATCAGTTTGCATAGCGAGAATATGATACTGGAATAGCATGTGCTGACTGATATCATGTAGATCTGTCATCTGAAAATCACTGAGGTTGCCCCCTACTAGTATTCTATAGACTTGCGCTCCCGCACCTTCCCTCAGTAAAGGTGCATCGGTGAAATGACGAGAATGACCTTCAAAGCTGCTGTTGGTGTTGTTTTCGTAGCACTAGTGATCACCAAGCCGAACACCCTTTTTAGGCTTACCAGTTGTTCAATAGTACTGATTATTTTAAACCATGGCGAACAGGCCCTTGACGCATATGCTATTATGTGTCTAATTAACATAGTATATAACCAGTAAGTAATCCTGGATTTAAGCCCCAGTATTTCCCTTTTGCGCATCTACATGCCCAAAAATCCATCTTAGCGTTTTTTACCATTCCGTCAATATTGAGCTACCATGTTAATTTAGGGTCAAGTATTACTCCTAAATACTTTACTGATCTTGAAAGTTTTACTTGGTTACTGCATAACTTGACATTTCTGAAATCAGAAAGCCTTCTTCTTCTGGTAAACTGCATGAGTGCCGTCAAGTCAGGGTTAACGGACAAACAACGGCCCCACCATTGCTCTACTATTTTAAGCACTGCCTGCATGAGTTTCACTGAGGTGCCCTCAAGCTTCCCTGTCATCAGTATCGCCATGTCAGCTACAAAGTTTTGAGTCGAATAATGTGCATTAACATAACATCCGATGAGCATAGGCCACCCTTTAACGCAGCAGTAGTTCACCAGATTTCGCCATTCCTTATGTGGTAGGTCCCGATAGTCAAATGGTATGTGTGCTGAGCAAATAACCAGGTTGTGAAGCGAAGGTTCAGAAGGGCTAAATGCGCTCTGAAATGTCCAAGGTGTGTCAATAATATAAGATTTTGCTTAAAGACAAATTCTCTTTTCTTCGCTTTAATTTTTCCAAGGATGGGCTTTTTTTAATAGAACTTCACTATTTGAAGGAACTCTAGAGGATTTTAAAGATTCAAGCGTATTATCATAACTTCCGAAGAATTTTCAAGACTTTAAAAAAGCTTTAAGGGATTTCAAAAGATTTGAAATAATCAACGGTGTTTATAGGATGACCGTTTTGGACCTGTAAGGTTTTAGGATATTTTAAGAGATTCCGAAGGAATTTCGTAAGATATCCGAGGATATCAATAGTTTGAAGGGGTTTTAAAAAAATTCACAATATTTTAATAAATTTGTGCGTAGTGGAAGTGGAAATAAATATAAAAAAGCCACATAATCGCCCCAGTATGTACTCACTTTCAGTTCTTGCAATCCGATACTCGTATGGCGATTCGTACAAAAAATGATGAACCTGTTGAAAAAAAGCATTTTAAAACATGGATTTACACTTCTTACCCAGAACCACGTGCTAAATACTGCAAGACCGCCCTTTTGTGTTTGAGCTTTCTTAAATGATTTCAAATCTGTTAGATAGAAGAACATATGCATCTCCACTTCCTTCGTACTGAACAAAAATGGTTATGTGAAATTTATTATCAAACGCTTTTTCAGTGTTAATGACGATCAAAATATTGAGAAAAAGTTTTTGTCTGACCATACACTGTTGTTCTTCGCACCAGCCTTATAAACCTCATCACTCCACTTTTTATTGGTGCGGTTGAAGAAAATTATTATCATGATTATCATGTTCAGTAATGGTGCCATTAATTACACAATAAATATGAATTAGTAAAAATTTTACTTATTCATTTATAAATCGTATGTTTGACTAATGAAGGAGTAAGATTTTGTTATTCCACGAATGGAACAGTAAGAAATCACAAGTTCATTTCACAAACTGAAGTCATTAAGTGAAAATAGTTACTAATTCTTTGGCAATTCATGTCATTGACCAATTATGTGTAAATAAAATAAATAAAAATGTGTAAATAATTTAAGTGTTTCCATTTTGAAGCCACAACTTGTGTATACTTCATGTAGGTTGATGTAAGGTAGTATACTTACAAGTATTGCGGTAGTGCATTATCACTGTGTCAATAGAGTTGATAATGCTACAATATTGCGTTTTTTGTTTAAATTTTCCCATTCTTCATTCTCTTGTAATTCAAGTTGTAAGATATCACTTGTATAATTAATGACTTTCTATTACTTGAGACTTAGAGACTATTAAAAAATTCTGCAATATTCACCGTTTTTTGGGCCCAATTCGGCTCTCATTTCCACTGCACCGTAGAAGAAGTAAAAGTATGTATAAAATAGAATAAAACAAAAAAAATTTATGTATAAATTAAATAAATGATCTGTAATACCAGTGTGACCAGATGGGAGATTGATTTTTTTCCATTAGATTCTGGATATTGCTTGCCCCAGTTTTCAGCCTCCTTATAACTAAATGCTTCTGTGAGAAACAAATAAAAGTACCAAAGCGTTGTGATAAGAAGAAACTATCTAAATTATAACATTTAATATTTGGATCATTTTCAAAGAATAAATGTTTTTCTATTATTTAACTTAATATAAAAATATCTCTAATGTGCATGTATTTATATTTCTTTTTCTCCATCACAAGTAAGAAATCACATTTAAAGTTTTCCTTTCTTTCAAAAGAAATGAATAAATGTGTTTAAAAAAAAGCTTCAAAAATATCACTTACACGTTCCTAAGATGAGACTGAAAAGAATAGTCGCTATCAAGTGTAGCTGATTCATTTCGAAGCTCTGCGTACTCTGAAATCAATGTCCGTGAAGTTCGTACACCAACATTTAAATATCCAACTTTTTTTTAATGGAATCGTTTGGTCACGTTTGGGAGCCAAATTTTGTCGTTTGGACGGTAAAACTCAAAAAGATATTGAGTTTTCACAATTGGAGTGCCAACTTCACGCTACGGAACAAATTTTAATTTTTTTCAAAAATGATTTCACTAAACGTTTGGATGTCGTTCGGTCGCGTTTGAAAGCTCACTTTTGACGTTTGGACGACGAAATTGTGTGAGTTATCGAATAAAAAAGTTATGAGCACCATGCTCACGAGCGGTGCCTTCTCAAGTGGTCTTTTTCGGTCAGCCGTGTCTTTAAATATGATGTGATGGGTCAGAAGCGAGGCTAAAGTTCTATTTTTCAGTTCCAAGGAGTAGAAAGTACTTTTCACTCCGTAGAAAGGAAAAAGTGACGTTAACGCAAATGATAAAACATATATCTGTGAGCACGCATTTGTCGATAATCGACGCCCTCACCGCAAAAACTGTAGTAACTAAAACTTTGAAAACTTTTGAAAATTTTTGGATTATCTAAATTTCCGTATATTTTCAAATCTTCTAAGATGTTCAAAATTTTTTGAGTGGTCGAAATTGATAAAATTATAAAAATTAACAAAATTCCTAAATTTTATAAAACTTTCAAATTTTCTAAAATTTCCCAAGTTTTCTAAAATTTATAAGACGTTCAAAATTACTAATATTTCTGAATTTTACCAAATACCAAAAAATTCATACAATCATTGAAACTTCTAAATTTATCATAATTTCTAAAGTTTCTTTTATATACATATTTTATTTTATTTCTAATTTCTAAAATTTTCAAAATTTTCGAACTTGTCAAAATTCCTAATATTTCTGAATTGTATCGAATGTTGAAAATTTTTTAAATGATAAAAATTTCTAAAATGTTTCAAATTTGTAAAATTATCAAAATTTATAAAATTACCAAAATTTATGAAAAACAAAATTGAAAAAAATAAGAATAAATATACGTATAAAAATTAAAAAACAGACCGAGTCTAAACGCCCGGACAGTCCGCACGCTTATGTTTGTCATAAACACATGGAATTTCTGGGCGCACAGACACTGCCCAAAAAATAATATTGGCATCAAAATATTATATTTCGAAAAAACCCTTTTTTTTAACAATTATTTATGCATGAAACTCATTTCCAATCAAAATACTTGTTATCTAGTTCTGTACTGTCACCTCCTAAATAATTAATCAACATAATATCTATTATTTACATTAACAAAAGGAAATTCTGAAGCTTTTTTTAATTTTTTTTGTTGGAAAAATTAACTTTGAAAATTAAAACATGAAATTGATCCAAGAAACGCAGTCCATGTGAGTTTCGTAATATTTTCTATCACGGAACTCTGTATTATGGCGAAAACATGTCATGAGATTTCATCTTGTGCCAGCGCCTTCAATAAGTAGAGATTTATTCTCTCTAAATAATGAAAAAATCACTTTTTTACGGAAACAACTCAAGGTAGGACAAAATTATGTTTCTTAAAAAGTTCTGATAATAAATCTCTTGGAACTTTTTGTTGCGCGTTCTTTTCCAAATTTATAGTAAAATTTGAATTAAACCCGTTAATATTGTATTATCTTCAAAATAGTACAATGTAAATAATAGTTTGCCTGAAAAAGTTTGAAATTGGATGATTTTAATTTAAGAAACAATATTTACTGCTTGTGAAACTTTAATCTTCCTGTGAACCTAAACTCTTGCAAGTTTTCTTTATTAAATATATCATTAGCAGACTTAGCTAACGACCATTGTTAAATAGGCCTAGGATATTCCGCCCACTCCAACCAATAAGTACTATGTTAATAAAAAAGACTATGATAATAACGATACAATGTAATTATCATACAAGTCGCTCTAAACGTTGAGTATATGTATAAGTATGGTTTGGATGGGCGTTTCCCTTCTAAAGCCGCCATTAAATTTAAGCTTCGGTGTTATAAATAATGTTTCCAATCAAATTTTAGTTATAAAAAAACTTCCTTGATCAACTATTTTCTGCTTTATAGAATACATCTAGCCCAGGTATCTCGCACCAAAAAAGATCTTTTCACCGTAATAAATAGGTAGAGTTTGCGCAGTATGACCCGCCCTATTGTATTTTAGAGCAAAGTGCTCAGCAGCCAAATGAAACTAGAGTCAATTCTGAGAATGGTGGAAAAATAGAACCTTCTATCTCCAATACACGCCGAGTTGTGACTCTGCAAAGTACACCGGTTTTTTTTTTTATAAGAAGAGGCTAAAAACCTGAGTTCCGAAATTTGTATCTGTACTTTGAAATCTGTTAATTTTACTGTAAAATATTTCAGGGTTTAATTAAAGTAGACGCAATTTTGAGTAATTCTGAAACAAAAAAGAGCGACCTAGCCCCAATAGGTCATGAGTTATTGCCTCCAAAAGTTGATCATTTTTTACCTATTTTTCAAGGGCAAATTACTCGTATTCAGTGTACATTGTTTGTGGGTGAAGTTACGGTAATAATTCTAAAGAAAAAGTTGTACTGCAAAGAATTATACGTAAGTCTAAAAGAAATAACCTACTAGCCTTCATTGGTCAAGAGTTACGACTCTTTGAAAAAACCCATTTTTACATTCTCATCTAGAGAAGGATTAGATTTGTGTAAAATTTGAACCCACCGGTTTTTGTCACATGTCCACGTTTTGAGACCTCCAGAACCTGCCACCTCGTCCTCCTCGACCTCTATGCCATGCCACGAATTTAGTTTTGCACACGTTTCTAAAGGTCGTCGCATTTAAATTTTAAAATCGTAAATTGAGTGATACCATCAGCAGAGCATAAGGTGAACAAAAGTTGAAAATTTCAGAAAAAAAGCGACTGTCTAATAAAAATAATGGAAAAGATAGTTATAAACAATGATAAATTATTCACGCAATTAGGACTCTTAAATTGCATTAACTATCATACATTTTTAATGTAAAAACCGCCAGAAATCATAATTATTGACAAAAATTAGCAAAACCGAATTTTCCATTGATAGGGTTTTTTGGGACCCCATAAAGCAGACTTACGGCGGTGATATTTGGAAAACAGGTTGCAATTTGTATTTGATGGACAATTATGAAGAGTAGCGTTGAGTATTGGATTGATTATCCTAATATTGACGATTCTGGATAACATTTGAAGAAACATACTTTTTTCTTATAGGAAATACTTGTTAAACTTTATGGAATCTGTGGAACCTTTGAATATCTTTTTTTTTAAAGGAAAATTGAACAATATCCGCTTCGTAATTAGGTAATGTAAATTCTAGACATTTGCAATTAAAGAAATTCTAATTCGTCAATTGTAAATGTGATTTCTATAAGCTTAAAAAAATTGGAATTGAAGATTTTTGAAAAATTACTATTTGAAATTTAATGATAGTTGGCTGTGGAAGGATTCGTGAACGAATAATTCTTTTTGTTGCTGCAGGTTTTGAAATATTTGTTTATTGAATACATGAAGGGTCTATTAGACATGAATGATCTGCTACACACCAGCAAATGAGAAGCTCCTGTAATGTGTTTTTCCCAGCTATTCTAATGTAACTGCCCATGATTTTTATGTTTTGTCTAGGATTCCAACTTAAAACTTTGGAATGCATCATTCTAAAAAAGTATAATTTTGAGTGGAAAATATTTTTTTTGTAAGTCTCTACATTTTTTATCATTAAATTCGAACTATCATCAATTTTAGAACGTTAAGCTTTATCGAACTTCGTAATGTTTCTGTGTAATTATCTTTAAGTTAAATAGATCAGAGTGATATAGGTATAGTTTGTAGATAATTTTATTTTTTCCATTTTAAGATGATGTAACCGATTCACAATTTCCGCTATATTATTTTCTGACTGCGTCGTTCATAAACCGAGAGTTCTTACTTTTTTAGTAAAGTGGAAAATTATTAATCAATTGAATTTTTCTAATTTAGACGCACATAAAATGACCGGAAAACATTTTTGCTCTTCAGCAGAAAACCGGGATGTAACCAGGAATTCTTTCGCTGAGTTTATATGGTCATCCTAAAATATTTGCATTTTAGAACATTTATATATGAATATTTATAATATTAAATATTTATATTTAAAGAAAATTTATCAATAAGACTTTCATCATTATTGCATCGTTATTGCGACCCGAATCTCAATTTTTAGTTGATGATAACTCATTCCTACATGTAACGAAGGCGGTAAAAACTTGAAATAGACTGAAAGCAAAAAGTAATGAATACAACCACAGTCTTTTGATGATATAATTTAATCTGTTTTCATTAAAACGATTCATTACAATTAACATGACATATCGACTCGATTCGAAAATTTGACCGTTTCAATCAAAGTTGTGCAATTTTTTACTGTTTACTTTCCAATCGTTTTCATGCATATCGACCCCAAATTTGTTCGAATCCACAGAAAAATAAATGCATTTTTTTGTGGAAAAAAAAAATTGCATTTAGAGGATTCAGAAGTCCAATAAAGTTTAACACGTATTTCCCATAAGAAAAAAGTAATCCCCCCCCCCTCCGCCCAACACCGTCTTCTACAACCGCCTTCCTCAACAAGTGAGTCACGTTTATAGTTAATATAAGGTGAATCGATTGAAAACCCAACATTTCTTTTCAAAATTAACTATGAAATAAAAATCAATACTTACTTTTTAAATACTATACTGATTGGTCTGCTTGATAGGGTCCGTAACAAACTCCATAACTGAAACATTGGGTTTTACGAGTTTTTAGCTCACAATTTATCATTGTGTTTCGCAAATTCTTCTTCAGCTTTTTTCAAACTTTTTAGTAAGGGCGAAGCAACTTTTGATTAAATTTGTGAAAATAATTGTTTAAGCAATTTATTGTTATTTATGATTACACTATTTTAGTATAATGCTGGAGAGTTGCAGTTTTTTCTAAAATGTTTCACTTTTTGTCCACTTTTAAATTCAAATGACGCAATAATAAATGAAATTTAACAAACATGGTAATTCAAATGCTCAAAATTAAACAATTTCTAATTTATTAATTGTAAACGTAAGCTCAGGAAGCGCTAATCATTTTTAATTTATAATCTTAGAAATATAACTAGTAAAATTGATCTTCGTTAAAAAATCAACTATTTTCTTCAAAATTCGTTTTATTCTATTAGGAACTAATTTTTCGAACTAAAAATGCAAATATTCTAGTTTCAGTTGGAAATTTAGATTTCTCACTCCAAATAAATCTCTTCTTCTTGAAAATTCCACTACTTGGTTAAATTTTTTGTTTGTAGAAAATTATCATCTTGACTGAAAACTCATTCATTTTGGACAAAAATGCAATTGTTTGGTTGGAAATCAGTCGGTTATGTTGTAGACAATGCATCTTTTTGGCTTCAAAATTGAAACATTTTTCATAAAATTGAACTATTTGGTTGACAATCTATAATTTTAGATCAAATTCAGCTTCTTGGTTAAAAATTAAACTATTTTTGGGAAAATCTAACTATTTTGTAGAAAATGGACCTTTTTGTTAGAAAGTTATATTTTCGTGTCGAAAATTCAACTGTTTAGTTAAATTTTGTCTTTTTGGTAGAAAATAAATCTTGCGGGTTGAAAATGTAACTATTTGATCAAAAATTCCTAATTTTTTATTGAATTTAACTTCATGAAGTTTCGTTCTTTTTGTTAAAAATTAATTTTTCATTTTGAAAATTTGACGATTTCATTTTTGAGTGAAAAACATCTCTTTTATTTGAAAATTTAATTATTTGTTGTAATTTTCATCTATTTTGTTGCGGATTCAACTATTATGCTAACATTTCATTTTTTGCTCTTGACTCAATTGGTTAAAAATTCTTCTTTAGGCAGAAAAATCATCTTTTATGATAAAAAAATCAGTTTTGTTGCTTGAAAATGAACTTTTTTTGAAAAATTCATCTTTTCGGGTAGAAAATGTTAATGTCTTTAAAAATCATCGTCTTCTTGGCCTGAAAGTTCAGACATTTTTGGTTTAATTTTAAATGATTTAATTTTCAGTTTAGGAGAGTCGAAATCAGAAGACTTCTGTGTCACGTGTCCTCTTGTGTTCAAACGAATTTCGTAATTTTTCTGTTATATTCTTTGAACGTGAATAAGCGAAGGCTAAGTACAATAATGTGTGTAAATAATTCTGTCTTTTTATTTTCAGGTAACGTAACCTATTCACTAGTCTCGCAATATTACCTTCAGGCTGCGTCATTTATAGATTAAAGCTTCCTAATGTTTCGATAAAGTCAAAAATGAGTATTTAGTTCAATTTTTTCAATTTAGATTTCTGGAGATGACCAAAAAATATTTTTGCAAACTAGAAGATAACTGGAAAATAAGTTGAATTTCATTTTCGTAGACCAGGGATCACATTTTGTCCACAATTCCTCTTATTGCCTATTTTCGCCTTACGCTTTTTAAGCTGCGTTCAATTTTTCAAGATGCCTAGAGAAACTACCAACAGCGTCGTAAAACAGAAAAAATAATAAAAATAAAATAAATAAAATAAAATAAAATAATTAAAAATAAAAATAAAAATAAAAACAAAATAAAATAAAATAAAAAAAAATAAAAAATAAATAAATAATAAAATAATTCTCTTATAAAATTTCATTTATAAATAAATTTTCTTTCTATCTAAAAAAGCTGGTGTAATGATATTTCTTGAGAATCTCGTAGTCATTGTTGTAAGAAACCTTATTGTGTTCTCATTACTTGAAGTTACTTCATATCGTGAAACTGAAATTTTTTTAAAATTAAATTCACAAATAATCTCTTCCAATAAGATACATGACAGAAAGCGTTTGCAAATTAAAAAATTGGTTTTGTTAATTCTCTTTCTCGATTGAGGTAAGGCTTTTGAATTATCTGATTAATGACTAAGAATATTATACATGTTTTACATTACAGCCCTTCACTGGAAATTAGTATTTATTTTAAATAATTTCAATACAAAATCATGAGGTTTTAAAAGAGACTCAAAGTTTTTGAAAAGTTTATGTCATGTTAAAGTTTTACACTGGAAATATGCAAAACGCAAATCCAAGGACTCCGAACGTGAACAGCAGAGCCGCCGGAACAATTTTTATAATCTTATTTAATCTTAGTAAATTAATTAATTTTTTCACATTTTTGAATTGCCTTATAAATTTTATCAAATTTTCCCTATTTCTTTTGACAATTCAGTCACTTTTTGTTAAAAAATTATTGAATTTTTGTCAGTTTTTCGCAACAAATAAGTCACTTTTTCAAGTAAATTAGGTTAAGGAAGTCCTCAGAATAATGAATTAAACATTTATAAATTGTAAATTTTAAATTGTTTCATACCATTTATGAAAGATTCCATATGGAATATTTTACGAAATTTGAATTTTGTATTCAAATATTAATGTCGCAAAAAATGAAAGGCAAGTCAGGGAAAAACGACGACAAAGTCAGGAAATTTTTAAAATAAAGCTTTGTGGCTACGCTGAAGAAATTGCTGCAGCTAATGAATTTTTAATGAATTTTCACCCGAGTATCGTACCACATGTGGATCGACTTCTTTTAACTTTTTCAAAAAATGTTGGAAATTTGGTTCAAAATTTCATTATTTTATTGAAAATGCAACTATTTGTTAAAAAGTCATCTCTTCGGTCCAAAATTTAACAACTTGGTTGAAAGTGAACTAATTTGTTGAAAATTCTTTTTTTTAAGATCCATCTCTTGGGTTGATAACTAAACTATTCACTTACAGAAAAATAATATTTTTGGTTGAATATGCATGTGCTGAGTTAAGTGTTGAACCCTTTTGTCGAAATTTAATTTTTCTTTTTAGGATTCATCATTTTAGTTGAAAATTATTCTGTTCAGGAGAAAACTTGAATATTTTGTTAAAAGCTTGTTTTTTTGGTTGAAAATTAATTTTTTAAGTAGCAACGTACCTATTCAATTTTTGGTTGAAAATGTATGTTTTCTGTTTGAAACTTCGCGTTTTTGCGCAAAAAATTAATCTTCTTTCTAAAAAACTAATTTTTCATGGAAGGTTGATCATTTTAATCGGAAATTCGTAGGTTGAAAGTGCAACTATTTTGTACAAAATTCATCTTTTCAAATTGAAAATTAAACTATTTGGTTGAAAATTACTTTTTCTTGAAAATTCATACATTTTTGGTTGAAAATTCAATTACCAAATTAAACAAACTGGTAAAAAATTATTCTCTTTTGGTTAAATCTCAACTACTGCGTGAAGGTTGAACTACTTTATTAAACAAAAAATTTTGTTTGATTCGCCCGTTTGTATGAAAAATTGACTTTTTTCTTGAAAATTCGTTTTTTACATTCCTATCAGAGAAGGTATCATATTTGTGTAAAATTTCACCGCCTCCCCCCAAACTTTTGTCAAATGTCCACGTTTTAAGAGCCTCTCAACCCTCTGAACAAGTTTTTTCGAATGTGTTTGCCTCCATGTCTGTATATCTATATGTCTGTATGTCTGTCTGTGAGCACGATAACGTTTTAAAAAATTAGTCTATTCGATTGGCCTTTGGCACACTCTTTTAGTGTCAGAAATTCTATGTATGACTATTCATAGTGCTCGAAAATTCGAACGATTTATCTTCACGACTTTTTTCGATAAGCAGAAAATTATCAGTTGTAACATTTTCAAAATTCAAAAAAAACAAAGGAAAGTGAAAATTTTAAACCGAACAACTCACGTGATGCAAAAAAGTCAAAATCAGGAAAACGTTGATTTTTGAAAGCCTTACAATATTATCATAACGCCTTTTTGACTTTTCTTGAAAAATCGAAAATTTAAATTTTGATCACACATAAAATAATGGAAACTCAAAGATTTCATTTTTCGGTCAAACTATGTAAGAGACTAGAAAAGATAAGTGAGCAAAAATTGTGCAACTAAGAAAGATCCACAAATTTCTCATTAATCACCTTTTGATAGGATGAGCAGTTTTTGTTTTATTCATAAAAGACAACATTCAAAATAACAAAAATTGTATTTTTGGACAAATGACACAAGCTAAGAAGAAAAAGAAAAAAGTTTGTTCGTCAAAAGAAGAGCTACAAATTTTTTATTAATCGTTTTTTCATAGAATAGGTAGTTTTTATTTTAATCGTGAAAAATAGCGTTAAAAATAAAAAAATTAAATTTTTGGAGAAATGACACAAGGTACGGAAAAGATTTATAGACAAAAGTTATTACCCAAAAAAGATCAATAAATTTGTTATTAATCATTTTTTATGGACAAACGACACAAGCTATGAAAAAAGATGATAAGACAAATATTATTCACCTAAAACAGACCTATAAATTTTTCATTATTCACTTTTCGATAGAATACGCAGTTTTTGTTTCAATTATAAAAAATAACATTTTTTTTTAATTGTGAAAAACAACATAAGGTAAGACAAAATATTAATAGACCAAAGATGTTCACCCAGAAAATGTCTACAAATTTTTTATATTGTGTGTTAGCAGGACGCGTCTTTTTTGTTCAAATACTAAAAAATATCATTAAATATATATCAATTAATTTCTATGAAAAACAATACAAAGTGCAATAAAGTGTTCATTACAAAATCTATTTTATAGGATGCACAATTTTTTTAATCATAAAAGCCAGGCAATAAAAATACATTTGTTTCAATATCAATGCATATTATGAATTGTAACAATATAAATGTACTGAAATGATGCATTTTTAGGGTAGCTGAGAACGAAAATAATTACAAAATAAAGGAAAAATATTAAAGTAATAATGAAAAATAAAAATAGTACCTTATTTTGCAATATCTGAATAAGCAGCCCCAAAAATACAAAAGCCTCTTAGAGGTGTTTACATGATCATTTTTATTAAAGAATCAGAGTTAGTTCAAATTTGATATATTTCTTTATACAAGTAGCAGATCTTCAAAAAAATAATAAAATTTATTTAAAAATAGGTTAAAGTCACTTTTTAATGCCCACGAGTTTTTATGTGATCCGGTAACAAAACAGCTTTGTAATAATTTTATAGCTTAAAATTTAAATTTTCATATTTATATTGAATAACAATTGAAGGTTAGTGAATATATCGTAAGAGGGGGCTAACTGGGCCCCTCCTAATTGTATATCCCGTAGCTTGAAATTTTCATTTGATTGTTTCGGCGTGTAATTGATTTTACATATTTTTTGTATTACCCTTAATTAAGGGACACTGAAATTATGACATGCTTAATGGCTCAACTATATTAATTCAATAATCTTAGCACTATATTGTTTTGAGCCAATTTGTTTATTAAAAAATCATATTGTGTCAAAATAATCAAAAACAGTCATTGTATAATTCACTGTAGAGTAAAACAACTTATAAAAAAAGTTAAACATCTTCATTAAGACCTGTTAATTTCTCTTTGATTAATTTACATAATCGTTGACAGAACAAACAATCGGTGTAAACTTCGCCATTAATCTTACATTATTTTCAGGAGAATTATGAAATAACTGTTTTTGTTTATTATTACACAATATAAATGTTTAATGAATAACGTGGTATAATACGAAAATAATTTTTATCTCAACATAAGGGAAACGGATTGTGGGTTGGCACACGAAAACAGTAAAAAGAAAAAATGTTCGAAGTTGAAAAATCTCTCCTCTTCGGTTTGGAGATGCGAAAATTCAAATGAATGTCCTATTCTTTAAAAAATTATGGCAAATTTGTTGTATGTACAGTTTTTGTTGTAGAACAGAAGTGAAGTTAGGAAGTAAAAACAAAGTTGTTCTACCTGGATTTCTTTAGGTTGATTCAAAGAAACACACTATTATTTTGCTTTCATGGAAAAAAAATTATTCGTGTTGCTCAAGGCATTTAAAAAATCACAAAATAATAAAAACTAAAAAAAATTTACATGGCGATCGCTGTTTTCACGCCCTTTCAATTGATCATGACCATTTTGTAAAAAAAAATTTAACCTCCACAAATGATGATAAAAAGTCACCTTAACTTGAAAACCTTCTAGCAGAACGGGTCTACAGATAAAAATTTCTTAATTCTTCTTAGTCTTTAATCACAGATAAAAAGAAACCAATAATATATAAGCAGATGGAAATATTTTCTCTTGAAGCCTATATGAAAACCTAAAAATTAAAATTCCACTTTTTAATCCCAAGTTTTTTAAAGGAAAAAAACGCGCGCAAGTTTGAGCGCGCCTAGGGCGCGCGACTGTTGGTCGCTTTTCCAAAAATTTAGTTTTTTTATTTTAATATTATTTTTCACGTTGTAAAGAAAGTCTGCTCGTCCTTTCTAAAAATTATAAATAACGAATTTGTAGATCCTTTTTGGGTGAACAACTTTTCTCTATTAATTTGTTTTTTTATTTCCTTGCATCTTTTTTCAAAAAATTTCATTTTGGTCTAAAAATTTTAATTTCTTTTATTTTTAATGTTGTTTTTCACGAATAAATAAAAAACAACACATCTTATCAAAATGTGAATGATAACAAATTTGTAGATCTTTTTTTGGTGCACAATTTTTATTTTGATATCTTTTTTTGTATCTTGCATAGTTTGACCGCAAAATGGAATTTTTTATTCTTCATTATTTTTGGTGCGATGAAAATTTGAATTTTCGATTTTTCGAAAAAATTCGAAAAGTTGTTATGATAATCTTGTAGGGCTTTCAAAAAGGATTGTTATTTTCTTCAGATCTTTTTTCTCATCGTGTGATGTTTGGCTTAAAATATCCATTTGCGCTTTTTTCTTGGATTTTGAAAATGCTACAAATCTGATAAATATGAACTTGGCCCTCAATTGGAGACACTCAAAGACTATACCAAAGGTCAATCCAATCTGTTAATTTTCTTGAAAGTTATCGTGCTAACAAAATAAAAATCTACAGATAAATAGACAGACAAACAGACAAACAAACAGACAGACAAACAGACAGACACATTCGTAAGAACCCTTTTTTCGTGTTCAGGGGGTCTCAAAACGTGGGAATTTCATAAAAACGAGGATGGTCAAATTGTGCGGAAATACCTTTTCTGATGAGAATGTGGAAAAGTCTTCTTCTATGAAAAAAGGCAAATACACACTTCACTTACACTTCATTATTAAAGGTCCAATATCTTTTTCTTCAAAAAATGGTTACGACTAGTGGAAAGGTCGCGAATTTTTGTATTAATAATTTCCACTTTGGAAGATGATTTTGCTTTATCATTCCCACACATTCCATAAGGATATTTTCAAGCAGGAAAAAGTTATTTTGCATTTGGCAACTTTTTTTGGGAGGCTTCTGAGTTGTTATGTCAGGTTCCACCCATATTTTTTCTGTATTATTGTAGGGTTTATGAAGATTTAGGCAATCTTAAGAGTCTTGAATCTCGATATATTTTTTTAATTCGATAAAAAATACTTTTTTTATGGTTATAATTGATTAACAAATTCGTTGGATGTTTTAACCAAATCTTGTAGATGAAGTGTTTGGTTGATTCAACCGAAAAATTGTGTTGGGTCAGTCAACTATTTTGTTGTATTGATCAAAAATTATTTGACTCAACTTTATCACAAACAAGGTTTATCCATACTTGATCAAAAATGGTCTATGAACATAAACGAAAATTCGAAGGACACACAAAAGATCAATTTGAGCATTGGATGAAACTTTATCTCTTGCAGTTGAAAGTTCTGCAATTTGGTTGAAAATTTAACTACTTGGTTGAAAGTTGAAACACTTTGTTAAGAATTCATGTTATTTGTTAAAGACTTAATTTTTTTCTTGAAGAGTCCTTTTTTTGTTGAAGATTAATTCTGAAATCTGAAAATGTAACCATTCCATTTTTGGCCTGAAATAGATCGTTTTTAATTGAAACTTCAACTATTACAGTTTTCGTTCAGAATTCATCTTCTTCGGTTGGCAATTCTACTACTTGGTTGAAATACATTGTTAAAAATATATTTTATTGGTTCAAGATTGAACTATTTTGACTTCTTTTTCTGGTTATTTTTCTTAAATGCGAACTAAATTATTAGAACCCAATAAGAAAATCCAACTATTTTTGGCTGAATGTTAATTCTGTGTAATTGAAAAGTCTACTGCTATATTTTTTTGGTCAGTTGACATTTTTATTTTTGTCGAAATTTCAACTATTACATTTTTCGTAGAGCATTCTTATTTTCATTTTAAACTCAACTACTTTTTATAAGTTGAAAGTTGAACTACTTCGTTAAAAATTCCTTTCATTGGTTGAAGATTTAACTATTTCGTTGAAAATTATTTATCTAAACTATAAATTTAACTATTCTGTTTTGGCTTTAAATATATCGCTTGAGTTGAAAATTAAAAAATTACAGTTTTTGGTAAGAACTCATCTTTTTTGGTTGAAAATTCAACCAGTTGATTCAAGGTTGCACTACTTCGTAAAAATTAATTTTTATTGTTCAAAATTCAATTATTTGGTTAAAAATTCAACTGTTTTTTTTAAAAATTGATTATTTTTGGTCGAAAATTCAAACGTTTGGTTGAAAACTATGTATTTTTATTAGAAAATTTGTCCTCTTGAATTGTAAGTTCATCTTTTTGGTAGAAAAGTTTGGGGTTGAAAATTCGACAGTCTTCTAAAAAATGGTTTCTTTTAGCTAAATGATTCTACGACTTGATTAAAGAGGCAACTCTTCAGTTGAGAATTTAATTATTTTGATGTACATTGAACTATTTTGTGAAAAAGTTGTATTTTCCATTTGAAAATTTAACTACTGTATTGAAAGATGAACCTGTTTATTGAAAATTCACTTTATTATTTTAAAGTTTCACTATCTCGATGAAATTTCTTTTTTCTTTAACATGCTTTTTTTGTTGAAAATTAATTTTGTCTAATGGAAATTGGACTATTCCGTTGTTCGCCGAAAATGGATCGTTTTTAGTTGAAAATTGATTTATTACTAATTTGCTGAGGTGAAAATTTAACTATTCTATTTTTGGTTTAAAATTTAATTTTTTTAGTCGAAAATTGAAAGATTACAGTTTTTGCACAGAATTCGTCTTTTTTCGATCAAAATTCAACTAAGTGGGTAAAAATTTATGTTTTTTGTTTGAAATTCGTGTTTTTTTGTAAAAAAGATTCTTCTACTTTATTTTTTCTTGAAAGCTCAACTGTTTCTTAAAAATTAATCGTTTCTGGAGGAAAATTCAACCGTTATGTCGAAAACTTGTTTCATTTTTATGGAAAATTCGTACTTTTAGATTGAAAATTAATATTTTATTCGTAAAAAGTTCAACGCTGAAAATTCAAATGTCTTTTAAGAATTCGTCTTTTTGGTTTGAAGTTTCTTCAATTTGGTTATAGATGCAACTCTTCAGTTTAAAATTTATTTATTTTGTTGAAAATTTAACTATTATGTTAGAAATGTCTCTTTTCTATTTAAAAATTAAACTACTTGTTTGAGAGATGAACCACATTGTTTAAATTCATTTTATTGCATGACCATTTGACTTTTTTGTTGAAAATTCTTTTTTTCCTTGGGTTAAAATGCTTTCTTTTGTTAAAAATTAATTTTTTTGAATGAAAATCAACCGATTCAAATTTTGGGTAAAAATAATCGTTCGTGGTGAAAGACTGAAATTTTTTTTTTTAATCAGTTTTTTTTATGAAAGCTAATTTTCTAAAGTGAAAGTTGAACTATTCAGTAGTTGGTCTAATTTATCTATTTTTGGTGAAAATTCAACTACTTGATTGAAAGTTGAACTACTTCGTTAAAAAATCATTTTTTGTTAAAAATTCAACAACTTTGTTGCAAATTAATTGGGTTTGGTCTAAAATTAAACAGTTTTATTGAAAATTCGTTCTTTTAAATATAAAATTTGTCCTATTTGATAGAAAATTCATCGTTTTTGGTAGATAAGTCAAATGTCTTTTAAAAAATTCGTATTTATAGCTTGAAGATTCTACTATTTGGTTAAAATGAAACTGGTTTTGCTTGATGTTCAATCTTTTTACAGTCTCATCGGAGAAAGTATTACATTTATGTCAAATTTATCAGAAATGAAAGTAATAAACATTTAATACAATAGTGTTAAGTGTAATGTGGAAAAGTTTGCATTTTGAAGAAAATCGAGTGATGAGCGATGAGAATGTGCCTGCGCGGAGGGCCGATGTTTTATTTGAAAATTCTTTTACTTAGTTGAAAATTCAGCTTTCTGATTTAAAATTCGATTATTTTTTTGAGAATTAGTCCCTTTGCTTGAAACCTTGAATAATTTTTGCTAAATGCGACTATTTGACTTAAAATTAATTCTGTTGTTGTTGAAAATTTCCTTATTTTCTTGAAAAGTCACAGTATTTTTCCTGTTTCAAAATCATTTTTTTCCATGAAGTTTGTAGTTTTTCTGCAATATAGTATATTTGCTACACGAAAAATTATTTCAGTTACACGTTCATCACCAAACAGAAATGCAGTAACGAAACATGGAAATATTGGGACACACAGTATCATTTTGTCAAATTGAAAACAATTTCAAGGAGAAGAAACAGAAAAGGATTAGGTGTGAAAATTTTCATCCTCTGTTCTTTCCTCGATGTTATGTATATATGTACAATTTTATATCATACAGTTATTTATTATTCATCGAGCTGATTACTGAAAGCCTTCAGTTGCTCTTTTCGAACTTCTGAAAGAGTCATTGTTCTCTCCATAAAACGAAAATGAGGCCGATTTTCGGTGCTCTTGTATTCACCTTCATCATTTTCTTGATTGAAATTGGCAAGTATAATAATAATTATTCATCTTCAACGCTTGGAAAATGTACACACCTTCTGTTAATATCTAGATCGTTTGGATAATATATCAAGAATTTTTTGTATCAACAATCCAAAGTTAAATTTCTTCAACATTACTTTATGAGTTAATTAACTTATCGATTGTACAATACGATTATGGATTTGAAGTTGAAAAATTTTTAATGCCTAATCAAATTTTGGAAAGCTTATTGAATTGGTCGATTTCTATGAAAGTTAGAACGCGGGTGTTTTTTGAATCACAAAAGACGAAGTTAGATTCCAATGAAAGTCATAATGAACGGGGTTTTCTAGTTGCATAACACAAATTTGAGGGCAAAATTGAAGAATCAAAAAAGATGAATCGAACTTGGAAAATTTGATCAAATTTGCAGATTTTTATGGAAGTCAGTACGAGGGTCTTCTTCGCGTCCCGGAATATGAGCTTGGGCTCAATATTTAAAAGGTTGAATCAAATTTTGAAAATTGTAAAAATTTGGTAGATTTCCCTGAGAGTAAGTACGAGAGAGTTTTTTGAGTCACAAAGGACAAATCTAGAGCAAAAATGACGAAATTCAATGAAGCGACTTAAACTTTGGAAATTCCATTTAATGTAATTGGTAGATTTCCATTATACAGGCGACGAAGGGGTTTTATGCGTTTCAGATTACAAATTTCGGACAAAAATCCATCAATTCATAAAGTTAACTGAAATTTTGAAAATTTTGATTAAATTGGTAGACTTACCTCAAATTTTGAAAATTTTATCAAATTGGTATATTTTTATGAAATTCAGTTCGAAGGGGATTTTCGAGTCACAGAACAAAAACTAGGAGTCAGCATTCAAAAATTCAAAAAGTTGACTCAAATTTTGAAAATTTTATTCAATCGATATATTTTTATGAAAGTCTATTTAAGGGTATTTTTTCGTGTCACAGAACACAAATTTGGGGTCCAAATTCAAAAATTCGAAAATTTGACTCAAATTTTGAAAATTTGAATTAAATTGGTATATTATTGTGAAAGTCAGTGTAAGGGCTTGTTTTAAAGTCACAAAACACACATTTTGTGTCAAAATTCAAAAATTCAAAAAGCTAACAAAATTTTGAAAATTTTATTAAATTAGTATATTTTTATGGAAGACAGTTCGGGTAGGGTTTTTGAGTCCCAAAACATGAGCTTTGAGTCAAAATTAAAAAATTTAAAAATTCGTATCAAATTTTGGAAATTTTACGAGGTTGGTAGATTTTTATAAAAGTCAGTTCGAGGGGGTTTTTTGAATTACAGAATATAGATTTGAGGAAAAAATTTATAAACTCAAAAAGCTTACTCGAATTTTCAGAATTTCAATTAATCGGCGTATTTTTATAAAACTCAGTAGATTAAGCGAAAAAACGAGACAAAGGGAAAGTTTCTTGAAACCAGGGGGAAAAGGGGAATTCTTCAAAATAGGGGTAAAGAGGAGGAGGGGGAAGGAGTGTGAAGTCTTTTTTTGGATGCTTGATTAGTAAACTAAAATCACTGATTTTTAGTTTTTCAAGCATTTCAGAAAGTTCCAAAAAATTGTTATTCACATTTATATTTTTCATGGGCGATGTCATATTTTGCGTAAACTCTCTACCCTTAAGTCACAATACGTCAGTAAAGATGATGATACCGCACGCCCCTCGCCCTGGCAGTGAGATGCATTTTTTGAATGGCCGATAATATTTTCGGGCTATCCACGACTCGTCCTCAGAACTTTTTCAGGACGATATCGTACGTACAAGAGGCCTGTCCAGATAAGAGAAATCGACTCAATCGCCACATGTTCGAGTTCCACCACCACTTCCCTCTTCTCAGGTCCAGAGTCTTGGGGGTGGTTGCTTACAGGAAGTTGAATGAGTAGAGGTCGGTGGTGGTGCTAAAATCCCATCTGACAAATGACAGCCGAATCGACATCCGGAGAAGTGTGACAAAAAATCATTCCGACAGTCCGGTAATAATTACTTCATGGATATCGGTTTTCCTTAGTAAGAAAAAGACTTGAGGAATAACCGTGCTCTGGTGGTTAGGGATTGCCAGTTATCACCACATGGGGTCCACAAGGGCCAGGTGAAGCGTACGATCTCAACCTGAAGCAGATATAAGGAAAAGTTGTGGACTGCCCGTATTTTTGTTTATTTTCACTACCAATTAGTGAAATTTCACTCACCTAGATTTAGAAAGTAAGGTAAAGGAAAATTGGAAACCTACCTCTCTTCGCCTAAAATGTCAGAAATTTATCGGACTATATGCCCTTGCGTGTAACTCCATACCGACGTAGTTTGCATTTTTTTCGTATAAAGAATTAAACATTGATCAATTTATACTTAATTGTTATTCCAATTAGGTTCACCAGCCCGCCAACATTTTAGCGACCATTCTAGTGCTTTTTCTCATCATGACGAACCATTTTCGTCTAGATTTCCCAACTTACCTCGAGGGTCAAGCCGGAACCAGGTAAAAAAATTACTTCTGATTATCAGTAAACGCCCTTATATACAAACTACCTAACGTTGTAAAGCCTTTCTTCTAATGCGATAACATCTAAGATCATTGAAGACTACACCCTATGTTTTTAGGGTCACAGTACACAGTAAAAAACGTGTTTAGTGTTCAAACTGTTTTTTCTAAGAAAAAAAATTATTCTGTGTCAGGATATTCGTACGGCCGGCCGTACACAATCGTTCAAAATGATTAAAGGAGCTGAAAAGAGGTTACATGCTAAGGGTTGGTGGAGAACTGTGATGGGTCCCCCCATTATCCAGTTCCGCCAGTCTGCTCCAATCCAAGACAGTGATCAATCTCTCTAGCGATTACCCCAGTTTAAGAGTTTCACAGAGTCATCGTGTAAAGCTCTCCACCCGGGACCATTTGTATCCTAGGTCTTTTTGTTTCAGGCTTCATTCACTCCGTTATCACTCTTCATCATGCATTTCTTATAAACTACTTGTGGCCACAATTTTCTGTCCTAGCCTAACAATTTAGCTTCCCTCACGTTCATGCATTTTCTCATGCAAACTCTTGTGTTTTCACGGCTTCTTATGTCTTTTCGAATTAGGGTCTCATTCACAGATTCCAACCATTCTTTTCTCGACCTGACTCTGGATAAGCTGTCATTTAATTTACCTCGATATATTCGTTTTGACAGTCGTTCACGTTTCATTATCTCAATATTACCAAACCATATCAACAAATTTCTTTCAAAAAACAGTTTTAACAGAAAAAGTGATGTTTACTGTATGTCATGAAAATTCCATCTAAAATACATTTTTCTATGAATATTCACTTTTATTACTCACTAATTTTTTTAAGCTCCATAAAAAAATTAATTCAGATCCCACATACTGATGATATTTTGCTTCCCTTGGCACTCGAAGAATGGCCACTACTTGCAGAAACATTAAAAATTTAAATAGTGTTCCTTTTACATATTTTCAGGGTGCCAGAAGGATATTATTTGGACAGAATTAACCCATCTCACGTGCCGCTAATTCATTCTTCTTGGGGTGGTCAAGACCTGGAACGTCCAGACCTAACAGCGAATCTTAT